>CABHPP010106856.1:0-25106 GCA_902168425.1 Peromyscus attwateri
TTCTTCTTGTTTCCTGAGCCGTCAGAGTCCTTCTCAGAAAGCCCTTGCCAATGTTCATAACCTGAAAGGTTCCTGCCTGTTGTCTTCCCTCTAGCAGTTTAGAGTTTGGGGTGTTACAGTAAGGTCTTTGATCCATTTTGAGTTGATTTTTAAAAATAATTTAGTTTAACTTTATGTGCATTGGTGTGAAGGTGTCAGATCCCCAGGAACTGGAGTTACAGACAGTTTAAGCTGCCATGTGGGGAGGGGCTGGGAATTGAACCTGGGTCCTCTGAAAGAGCAGCCAGTGCTCTTAACTGCTGAGCCATCTCTCCAATCCCTTGAGTTGATTTTAAGCAGGTTAAGAAGCTCAGGTCTAATTTTACCTTTCTGCATGTGGGAATGTCATTTTTCCAGCACCATTTGTTAAAGAGTCTGTCTTTTCTCCAGTGTGTGTAAACAGTTTTCCTGTGTCCCACAGCTGCTCTCAATTAATCACTCAGAGGCTTAATATAAATTATAAATGCCCGGCCAATAGCTCAGGCTTGTTATTAGCTAACTCTTACACTTAAGTTAACCCATGTTTCTATTTATGCTTTGCCACGTGGCTCATGACTTGTTACCACATTTTCTACATGTTCTACTTGCTCAGCAGCTGGCTGGCATCTCTCTTGACTCCACTCTTCCCATCATCCTTAGTTTGGTCACCCCGCCTATACTTCCTGCCCAGCTACTGGCCAAACCGCATTTTATTAAACCAATTCAAGTGACAAATCTTTATAGTGTACAAGAGGATTATTCCACAGCAAGCATGTGTTTTTAATACTTTTTTTACTTTGTGAATTTACTTTATGGGTCTTCTATTCTACTCCATTGGTCTGTATGTCTGCTTTGTGTCTGTGTCATGCTGGGCTGTTTGATTATCTTTTGTTTTTACTATGATATGATTCTCTATTATAATTTGAAATCATGTACCCCGTGCTGTGGCTGCAGGAATATATCATAAGAACTCAGCTGGTTATGGCAAAGTCACTACCTGGAGGGATCAAGGAATTCCTCCAGAGGAAGCCAAATTCCAAGGAGCTTTTGGTGTTATTTGGCTTGTTATATATCAGCTGTGTTCTGTTATGAAAGTCAGGTGTGCCTTCATAGTTTTCCCAATTGACTTTTCCCTAAGAAGGGCTAACAGTGTGGACTGATCACTCTCTGGACATACACATTCAAGGTATTTGGAGAACAGCCTCAGGAAAAGCTTCCTCTGGAATCAGATATCTCCCTTAGCCACTTTCAAGGACTAACAGTAATAACAGTCCACATGCTAGTCTCCTGATTTAAGGTAAATTCCACAAGGAGACACTGCCTAGGTCAGGTGGATGTTAAGTAATAGCTTTACACAATTTAGCTCGGACCCTCCTTTCTTACAGCCTTACTAACTTTACAGACCTCTGACTCCTTACCTAACCTCTTCTGGGAATATTTAGATAACCTTCTGCACTAACAGCTATGCTCAACCCAAACTCCAGTTGAAGCCTCCCTGTAATTATCCTCATTGACAGCATCCGGCCAGGTCCATCCCCAGATGGAGGAAAGTACCTTATCAGAGATACCTCTGTACTCTCTAAGAACAGACTTAAGCATCCAGGCTACCTATTTGAGAAGGCCTGGTGGATGTGCCAATTAAGCTTAACTTCCTCCTTTCCCAAATCTTACCTCTAGTTCCAGATCTCCCTTTAACTATCACCAGAGGCATCTAGCTGTACACAGGTTGCCAATCGACCAAACACACTTTCCCCCACCCTGCAGAAAAATAGCAGATAGCTTGGACAGATAGGAGCCACAGGAAAAAAGAAGGCAAGTTTATTTTCTCCCATTGACCTAGCAACTTATAGAGTCTCGACATTTTCTACCAATCACGTTTAAGACTATAGTGGAGCACATAAGATCCCTCTTCTTAGCTATTACTCGAATTTAGCCTTTAGTTAATTTATTTCCCCATTAGTCACTTCCTTTTGGGGTTGCAAATGATAATTAACAATTACTGCCCCTCTATGTGATTCTTATCACCCCTCTGTTTGACCCTGGAAGTCTGGCTTTGCACTGCTAAGGGAATACTGCTTGTAAGAAGAGAAAAGAGAATGGAAGAACTAGATGAGTAAGAACTTGAGAGGAACAAACTGAGATGGGGGAAGAACCAGGCTGAAGGGCTAGAAGAGAGTACTAGAGGAACGAGATGGGAGAGGAGATGATATGGGAAAGAACAAGATGGATGAGAACCTAGAAGGGGCAGAACTAAGATGAAGAAACTAAGATAGAACCTAGAGGGGACCACAGATAAGTGTAGAGAGAAATCAGGCAAGAAAGGAGCTAAATATAATATTAGAGCAGAATATAAGCTTGTAACTGACACAGAATAATAAAGTGTATGAACTAAGGAGTTTCGTGTACATAGATTAGATTCATTTGTTTTCATCAAAGATTAATTACCAGCTGGTTGTAGATTCTTCCCAGACCCTGGGAGGGGACTATCGAGGGCCTGGACTCCCATAGTCCCCGATAACCCAGAGCATTTTTCTTACTGCTTAGGAATTCTTGGGCTAGTCAGTCTTTGTGCTTCCATATGAATTTTAGGGCTGTTTTTTCTTTATAGTTTTAAGATGAATCTTGTCAAGGGCCATGAGAGTATACAGCAAGTGATGACTGGTGTTCATATGTCAACCCACCAAATGAATGGCTCTTTGATGGGAAGCTCCAGTTGGCAAGGCCATGAGGTTATTGCCTATAAACGACCAGTTGCTCCTTGTCTCTGTTCCTCTCATGAGCCACTTCATTTCTCCCCTAAGAACTGCATTCCTTCCTTAAGAACAGCTAGGATATCTTCCCATTCACCATGCATTTCCATGTAATGTGTACATGTAATCTCATGATTACATCCCAATCTTATGGGCACACATAATTGTGGATGGTCAAGAAGATGGTTTCTTATTTAACTGTACAATTTTTATGAATATAAACATACCAAAATATGCTTCATAACTAGGTATATTGTTCCATGGGGACTGTAGACACTTAGAAGTCTTGTTCTCCATCCTTAGCCATTGGCAAGGCAAACTGGCCAAAGGAAGTGTCCTCGTGGAACTTTCACAGAGAGGAATTGCAGGTGCCTGGCCTTGTTGGATCAAAACCCTTCAGAAGAATTATAGCAAACCAGAAGTGATAGTGCAGGTGTCTGGCCTTGGTATATCTCAGTCCTTCAAGAGATCAATAACACCTATGTTGCCCTAAGCTTCCTCCACCGGCACCTCCCCACTCTGATTCAAAAAAACAATTAACACTCTGTATTTATTTCTACACCAGCTTTTAATGCAAGATTTTAGGCTCAGCAGACTAACTATGCATAGGTCCTGAGATTCAAGTGATTAACAGAAAAATGCTATTAACTTGACTAGCCACGTCCAGATATTATTAATCGCATAAAATAGTACACATATTCTTTGCCTTTTCCTTAAATCTCTCATTGGTTTAATTTCTTCCTTTGTACCCTTGTAGTTACCCCATTAAGAGATGAGCCAGAATGTTTTACAATCTTCAGCTGTTTGGTGTTTACAATCACCAATTAAGCTGACCAAGTCTTTGCCAAGTGTGACTCCTATCAGAATGTGTGTCCCTGAGAGTTCACTTTGTAGTTTTTACTAACAAGTTGCTAATGAATGTTTATAGATAGATAGATAGATAGATAGATAGATAGATAGATAGATAGATATGCTTAGGACTCTGTAATGGGTAATAGAATAAAGATGTAGAATAAAGATGTAGAGAAGAATAAAGGTGGAAGAAACAAAGAACACAAAAATAAAGAGCACATAGAAAGAAGAGCATTTGCCCGTGTGTATGAAATTATTATAGAAATCTTTCACTTTTCCGTTGCTCCTGACAAGAATTTCTCTTATAGAACCCTGGGTAGGGGTTAGGGGCAGGTACCTCAACCCCTACAGAATCTCATTTTGATAAAGATTGTGTTGAGTCTGCAAATTGCTTTTGGTAATCAGCCACTGGACTGTCTAGTTTTTTGTCAGCTTGGCACAACTTAGTCATTTGGGAAGAGGGGCTCTCACCAAGTATGGTAGTGCAGGCCTGTAACCCTAGCTCACAGGAATTGGAGTCAGGAGAATTAGATGTTCAAGGTCATCCTTGGTTACATAGGGATTTGGAAATCAGCCTGAGTCACATGAAATTCTGTCTCAAACACACACACACACACACACACACACACACACACACATGCACGCACACACACATATTGCAGAAGGCTTGGAGTGTATCAAGGTGGTATACATAAAGCCATGGATTCAAACACTACCACCAAAACCCAACTATAAGACAGATCCTCATATCCAGCAGTAGGATTACTTCAATAAATAAATGACAGGTATTTGTGGGGTTGTAGGGAAGTTGGACATTTACACATTACTGATAAGAGATCAGCAATAAAAAGGTACAGCTTTTGTGAGAAATAAGTAGTTTAGTAAACATACATTTTTGACATTATATTCCTGTATATCTGAGAGTATTAAAAGCATATACATATACAAAAATTGGTACATAAATATTCATAACAGCATTACTCATAATAGTCAAAAGTTGGGAGCAATGCAGCTGGTGAGTAGATAACCACAGCATGGTACAACTGATGTGGTAGACTTCGTTCATATGTAAAAGAATGAGTACTGATTCATGCTATAGTGCAGAAGAATCTGAAAATATTATGCTAAGTGGGGGGGGGGAAGCTAGGAACAAATGGCTACACTCTGTATATTTCTATTTGTATAAATTGTCCAGAAGGGCAAGCCCACAGGAAAAACAGGTAGGTTTGCTGTTGCTAGCAGATAGGGAACTGAGGAGTGACAGCTAGGAGGCACGGGGCTCCTGTGTGTGATGATTAAAGATGTCCTGCAGATGGAGCTGAGGGACAAAGACCAACCTCCATGCTTTAGGATGCCATTACTCTACCTTCCCGAATACCTTGCCTTCACTGGCCCTTTCCTGAGGCCCTAAACAAAGGAAACTCATAGCTGCAGACATCAGACCCCTGAGCCCTCGCCAGCTTGACAAACGTGTGCTGGTTAGTTTGTTGTTGTTGTTGTTGTTTTTCAACTTGACACAAACTAGAGTCATCTGGGAAGAGGGAAGCTCAATTGAGAAAATGCCTCCATCAGATTGGCCTTGGGGCAAGACCGTGGGGGCATTTTTTTGATTAATGATTGATGAAGGAGAGCCTAGTCTGCTGTGGGTTGCTTTATTCCTGGGCAGGTAGTCAGTCCCAGGGGGTGTAAGAAAACAAGGGGAAGAGCTTGGACTTGTCTCTACTGAATGTGCCTCCCCATGGGAGGCCTTGCCTTCTTGTGGGTGGGAGTGGGGGGAGTAGGTTGGGAGGGGGAGGCTGGGGGGCAGGTGGAGGGAAGAGGGGGGTCTTTGATTGGTGTGTAAAATGGATGAAAAAATTTTCTTAATAAAAAAAATTTATAAAAAAAAAAAAGAAAAGAAAAGAAAGCAGGCTGAACAAGCCATGGGGAGCAGGCCAGTGAGCAGTATTCCTCCACAGCCTCTGCTTCAGTTCCTGCCTCCAGGTTCCTTCCTGGAGTTCTGGTCCTGACTTCCCATCATAATGGACTGGAAGTGTGAGGTGGAATAAACCCTTTTTTTCCCCAAAGTTGCTTTTTGGTCATGGTGTTCATCACATCAAGGGAAAGCACACTAGGAGAGCATGGGAATCTTGTGTCAGCAATACACAATTCCAGATATAGGAAAAGAGTGAATCTACGTTCCATTGATTTTGAGATACTCTGTGCCTTCTTGCACCACACGCCCATGCTATTGTGCTGGAAGCAGTTTTTATCATGTGAAACCCCTGCTCAAAGTCTTCAGCATCTCATCTCTACTAAAGAATGTATAGAGCGTGCTTTTTGTTCATTGTTTTGTTTTGTTTTTTTTCCTCCAGAGCTGAGGACTGAACCCAGGGCCTTGCGCTTGCTAGGCAAGCGCTCTACCACTGAGCTAAATCCCCAACCTAGATTGTGCTTTTTAAAACCTTCCACAGCTTGGCCCCCACTCCTGTCCAGACCCTTCATCCTCCAGGGCCATCTGTGAGAGCCTTAGCTCTGTCCCATTGTCTAGCAGTCTGTCCTTGCATCTGGCCCAGACTCTTGTGACGGGATGGGGCGGAGGTCACTTTTGTTCTGTAAATGTCTATTTAATGTTTTCTTGCCTTTGCTCAGATGATTCCCTCTGCCTCACAAGTCCTTGCCTCCCACTGGGTCTTCACCTCCTGAAATCCAAAGGTAACTTTGGGCCAGCTCTGGCATACAGCTCCGTGTGCATCTATGAAGCAGAAGTGACCCAGACACTCAGACTGCCTCCGGGCCTGATAATATATGCTCCTGGAAAAGTCCCTGGCACTGAAAGAAAATGTAAATAAATTCTAGCTGTGCTCATGCTTTGTTGACTTGTAAAATCACTGATTTGGGCGGTCATGTAGCTGAGTGATACAGGGTTAGTCTGCCACTAGCTCTTTGGTAGATAGACCTCTCACATGTGGGGTATGGAGATAACATTTGTCTGGATTACTTTTATTTTTTTTAAGTTCACTCTTATCAAAACTACCACTGCTTCACTAGAGCCCATGGAAGTATCTGATGGGTCAGTGGACAACAGGTTTGGAAAACGCCACCCACACAATCTAACCTAGTTAGTGGGCTCTGAGCCAGTGAGAACCTTGTCTCCAAAAAGGTGGATAGTATCTGAGGAATGACACAGAGGTTGTCTTTTGGTTTCCACATGCACAGTCACACATACATACATGTATACAGTATAAGCACATACACAGACACACACAAAATAAATAAAGGACAATGACAACTTACATTAGAACAGAACAAACATAAAGGAATAAGTAATGCCCTCCTCCAATGTGCCTTCAACTGCTCTGTCTCTTAACTCACTTACTGGTCCCCCTCTCCATCCCTCCAGTGAGGTCTCCTGCTCCCCTGGCACCACCCCCATACCTCCCTATCTGCCTATTTTCAAGGACTGCCAGTTCCCTCCTCTATGGTACAGACTAGCTTAGCTTCCTAGTCCGAAATCCAAACATCACTAATATGCTCTGCCGAGAAGGGGAACCTAAAGCCAGCCAGTGGTGGTGGTAGTGGCACACCCCTTTAATTCCAGCACCCAGGAGGCAGAGGCAGGGGGATCTCTGAGTTGTAGGCCATCCTGGGCTACACAGAATGAGTTCCAGGACACAGAGAAATCCTATCCTGAAAAACAACAACAAAAGGCTGGGGGCGGGGACCTGGTTGACCTTTAAACATTTCTTTTTTCCTTGTCTCTCTCCACCACTGACACCATTAGTCACGTAGGCTTTATGGCAGCTTGTCTTCTCATGGATATGAACCACAATGATCCTCTTGAGGACAGACGTCCATACCATCTGTTCGTGTTTTTGTTCTTTGAGACACAGTCTCTGCCGTGGTCTGTGCCAACCGTGAACTCAGGATCTTTCTGCCTCTGCTGTCTGAGTGATTGGGTTCTAGGCATCTGTCACCACGCCTGGTCCATTTGTTGTTTAAAAAAAAACACATTAACTAGATTTGTGTTAGAAATTGTATCATGGCGATGTCTCCTTAGTAGACTACAAAGGTTTGAGAGTAGACAGTATCTGAATATTCTTTCCGAAGTTTGGCACCACACCACACTATGAGTGCTCAATAGTAGCTTAGTTAAACAGATCGAAGAGTGGCTATCTAACCTCTTGAACTACCTCCTCCAGGCTACTTAAAATGAAAAATTAGATACATAATTATTATTTTACACAGACTATATGTCTAAATTTTCACTAAAATTTAAACAAGTTTCCTTTGAAAAAATTGTTTACATTACATGTATTTGTGTGTTTCGCGCACACACGTGAGCCTCTGCCACAGCCCACACGAGAAGATCACAGGGTAGTTTGCAGAAGTTGGTCCTCTCCGTCCACTAAGTGGGTCCCCGGGGATTGGCAGCAAATGATTGACCTGCTGAGTCATCTTGTCCTTGGTAAATTTTAAATAGGCTTGTAAGGAAGAGACAATGTTTAAATTTTTGGTATACAAGGGGCACAGTGGCGCATACCTTTAAACCCAGCACTCGGGAGACAGAGGCAGGTGAGTTCAAGGCCAGCCTGGTCTACAAAGTGAGTTCCAATATAGCCAGAACTTCATATTAAGACCCTGTCAAAAAAAAAAATAGCATGTGTGATGTGTAGATGTAACCAACCGTCTTATAAATAAGAAACACAGAACCAATGCAAAGAAGAAAGCCAAGAGGTCAGAGCTAAGAGCCAAAACCTTACCCTTCCTCCTGCAGTGGTCCTATCTCTCCGAAGGAGCCGGTACTTCCTGTGTTAAAGTCTTTATATAGTCTCTGTTCTGCCTTCTCATTGGTTGTAAACCCAACCACAGGACTGCCTCATTACAGCCTGTCTGTATAGACCTCCAGGTGTTCTATGGTTGGTATTGAGATTAAAGGCATGTGTATCCAATGCTGGCTGTATCTCTGAACACACAGAGACTTACCTAGCTCTGTCTACCAAGTGCTGTGATCACAAGCGTACACCACCACTGCCCTGCTTTCCTATGGCTTGCTAATAGCTCTGACCCCCAGGCAACTTTATTTATTAACATACAATTAACATTTTGGTACAAAAGAAAAATATCACCATAGTGATGCCTGTTCTTATCAACTTGACTACATCTGGAATTAACTAAAACCCAAGGGGCTGGTGTTTTTTTTTTTCTTAATTAAATCATTTGAAGTGGGAAAACCCACTTTTAATCCAGATCTCTTGAGGTGGGAAGATCCACCTTTAATCTGGACCTCACCTTCTGGTGGCAGCCTGTATAAAGGACACTGAAGGAGGCTTTAGCTCTTTGCCGGCTTGCTTTCTCTGGCAAGTCCATTCCTCGGCTGGCATTAGAACCTCCTTCTTTGGAATTCTGGTGTATACTGAAGACCAGCTGAGACTCCAACCTTGTGGACTGAGCTTGGGCCTTCCATTGGTAAGAGAGCCACTGTTGGACTAGCTAACCACAGCCTGTAAGCCATTCTAATAAGTCCCCATATATAAATCACATATATACATATATGAATGAATGAATACATAAGCTCTGTTCCTCTAAAGCCATAGTTCTCAATCTTCCTAATGCTGTGACCCTTAATAAAGTTCCTCATGTTGTGGTGACTCCCGTGCAAAAAATTATTTTTATTGCTACTTCATAACTGTAGTTTTGCTACTGTTATGAATCATAATGTAAATATCTGATATGTGGGATATCTGATACACACCCTCTGTGAAAGGGTCATTCGACCCCCAAAAATGTCCATGACTCACAGGTTGAGAACCGCTGCTCTAAAGAACCCTAATACAGCATGCATTGAGCATTTATAAGTCTTCATAATACTGACCATTGTATTTAACTTCCACTGTCTTTTTATTGTAAGATTAATATCTAATATCATTGCCCTTGCTGCCGCTACAATATATTTAATTGAAATAATCTGCTTAAATATGTAAAAATTAATTGAATGTATTTTAAGGGGCTAAAGTGGCAAGCACTTACGGCGATGAAAATTTCATTGCTATAATAATTTACGATGTGACATGAATGTTAAGTATTAATTGTATGTGAAATTCTTCAAGAGACTTGCCATTGAACTCTTCAGTTATTAATAAGTATTCATAAAACATATGTATCAACTTCTTCACTTCTCCTGAGAGAACCTTTAGAGAAAAGAAACAGCAAAAATACAGCTTGATATTTTCTTTTTTTTTTCTTAATATAGATTTTTAAAGGTCTATCTATGGCAGTGAACACAGTCTTTAAAGCTATTTTCTCCCCTATGATTAAAGACTGAAAACACAAAAATATGTGAGGAAGTCCAAGGCCAGGATGAGCTGCACAGACAGTTCAAGCCTCAGATAAACAGCCCGGACATATTTTTCTCTCTTAGCCTTAGCAGTGTTGATTAAAATTGTTCAAGTCATAAGAATTCCAGACTGTTTTTTTTCCAGATATAATCCCAGCCTCTTTCCTGATTTTATTGGTTGGTTAGTTGGTTTAGTTTGGTTTTTCAAGACAGAGTTTCTTTGTATAGTCTTGACTGTCCTAGAACTCACTCTGTAGACCAGGCTGTCCTCAAACTCACAGAGATCTGACTGCCTCTGCCTCTTGAGTGCTGGGATTAATGGCTTGTGCCACCACTGCCTGGCTGTCCGTTTCTGATTTTTAGAGAAGGTCTCACTCAGTTCAGGTTGTCCCAAAACTTTGCTATATGGCCCAGAATGGTTTGGAATTCCCATTCTCCTGCCCCAGCCTCCACAGAACCTGAGATTACCTAAGATCCATTCACTGGTTTCTTTTTTTTGGGGGGGGGGAGGGTTTCAAGACAGGGTTTCTCTGTGTAGTTTTGTGCCTTTCCTGGAACTCACTTTGTAGACCAGGCTGGCCTCGAACTCACAGAGATCCGCCTGCCTCTGCCTCCCGAGAGCTGGGATTAAAGGCGTTCGCCACCACTGCCCGGCCATTCACTGGTTTCTTAAGAACATGGTTTTGCCCTGGCAGTGATGGTGGTGGTGGTACACACCTTTAATTGCAGCACTTGGGATCTCTGTGAGTTTGAAGCCAGCCTGGTCTACAGAGCAAGTTCCAGAACAGCCAAGGCGATTACAGAGAAACCCTTTCTTGAAAAAACAAAAACAAACAAACAAACAAAAAGAACATGGTTTTGTTGCCAAACTTTCCCTAAAATAGTTCTCTCTCTTCCTTAGGGTTCTGAAGTCAGTTGAATTTGACAGGTTTAAACACTAAAACTTCTCAAGTGGTGCTGGAGATTGTTTCCAGGGTCCTTGCAAACACGAGGCAAGCACTTTACACTGAGCTATATTTCTGCAGCCTTTTGCAATTTTTGTGTTGAGAGAGATCACTCCGTGTCCTAGACGGGTCTTGAACTCACTATGTAGCTCAGGCTAGCCTCGAACTCTCTGTTCTCCTGCTTCAAACTTCTGAATAGCTGGCATTATAAGCATGTGCTACCACACCTAGCTTCACTGAAATATTTAGAGTTTTAAAATACAAGTATCCTACTATATTGTGCACTGACTGATGTTTTTAAAATGCAAACCTCCCGATCTTTCTAGGTAGGTTTTTCTCTTTTGAGAAGTCAGGTGGCTTCAGGCTGCTCCTTTAGCAACAATTCTGGGTCATGTTAACCAACCATGTAGAACATTGTCTCTAAAACCTCTGTATCAGTATACCATCCAAAATACAACTGTAAACTCGTCAAGAAGCTGGAGCACACCTGTAATCCTAGCATTTGGGAGGTTGGGTCAGGAGGATCAGGAGTTCAAGGTCCTAGTTTTCAGCCAGCCTGGGCCACAAAAGATCCTGTCAGAAAAAGTTTAAAAAAAAATCAATGAAAGAAAAAAAGAAATTCAACTATAAGAAAAATTTGATGGGCTGTCCATGTGGGCATATCTGTGATTTACAGACAGCGTCACTGCATGCGTAAAATCGGGCTGGTTTCACAGAAGTGGATTTAATAATCACAGAGCTCAAGACAAAATGATGTACAATTTTCCTTGCAGTGATCTAGCTGCTGGCACATAAATAAGACTCAAAACGTATGCCAGAGGAGAAAGAAGACGAATAGGCTGTTAGAATAAGGCCAAGATTTAATGCTACTGCTTGGTCATTTCAAATAATTGTATTTATCAGTCATAATCATAGCCATAAAACTAGTACTTATGGAACAAATATTTACTGGTTCCCTGCTACGAACTTCACAGGCTACCTTTCCTTCCAGTGGGGTTTACAGTCTGGACTACAGAGTTGTTCCTTCTGCTGGGGAACGAGCTACCAAGTAGAGCTGGACCTTAGAAGATCCATGTCATAGTGTCCGCTGTCACTTTGACCCAATGGAAGAAGCAAGCTCAACTGAAGACCTGCCTCCATCAGCCTGCCCTCTCGGCACCCTTGTGGAGACATTTTCTTGATGGTCAATTGATGTAGGAGAGCCTAGTCCACTGTGCGTGGTGCCACTCCTGGATCAGTGGGCCCGGCTGAGTAAGAACCATAGCCGAGCAAGTCAGTAAGTAGCACTCCTCCACGGTCTCTGCTTCAGTTCCTGCCTTGAGTTTCTGCCTTGGTTTTGCTTGACGATGGACCGTAACCTGTAAGTGAAAATAAACCCCTTTTCCCCAGCTTGTTTTGGTCAGTGTCTTATCACAGCCGCAGAAAGCAAATGAGGACAGTCTCTGGGATGGTTTGAAGGAGGCGTTCCTCCTAAGGATGGAGGATGTGACTGCTTGGTCGCAAGTTGGTAGCCCTGTTGGGGAGGCTTGGGAGGTGTGACCTTGCTGGAGGAAGTGTGTCACTGGGGGGGGGGGGGGCTTTGGGGTTTCAAAAGCCATGCGCTGCTTCCTGTGTGCACTCTGCTTCCTCTCGGCTGCTGCTCCAGTCACCGGCCACGTGCTACCTGTGCTCTGCCACCGCCGAGGGCTTAGCACTCTGGAACTGTAAGCCCAGAGTTAACTCCTCCTTCTGTAAATTGCGTTGGTCATGGTGTTTTATCACAGCAATAGAAAAGAAATTAATACGGTCCTTTTCAATCATTTAAGATGGTTTCTGGAAGCCCTGTTGTGTAACTACTGTTCTGTCTCCAAAAGCAGCAGGCCTCTGATAGCCAGCTAAATCTAGGCTTAGTCTTCAAACCACTTCAGGGCAGTTTAATGGTTAATTTTAATTGACACAATCTAGACTCGCCTGAGAAGAAGAGAGTAGCCATGATGGGCTATAGGTCAGCTCAGGATGAGGTTGGTCTGCGGGTATGTGTGTCCGTGGGTGATTGTTTTAATTATATTAATTGATGTGGGAAGAACCAGTTTAAAAGTGGGAGGCACCATTCCCTAGGCAGGAGGCCCAAGGCTGTACAAAGATGGGGACAGCCAGCTGAGTGTTGGCAAGCATACCATGCTTCAGTCTCCCTTTGCTCTTGACTGTGGGGGCTAGCTGCTTCAAGGTTGTGCCTGTTTGATCCACAGTGATGGCCTGAGACATGGAATTGTAATCCAAATAAACCCTTGCTGTGGGATGTTCTGTATGTTAAATGTGTTACTCTGATTGGTTAATAAATAAAACACTGGTTGGCCAGTAGCCAGGCAGGAAGTATAGGTGGGATAAGGAGAGAGGAGAAGTCTGGGAAGTGGAAGGTGGAGGAGAGAGACGCTGCCAGCAGCCGCCATGAGAAGATGTTAAGATACCGGTAAGCCACAAGCCACGTGGCAACTTATATATTAATAGAAATGGGTTTGTTTAAGATATAAGAACGGCTAGCAAGAAGCCTGAGCCATTAGGCCAAACAGTTTAACTAATATAAGTCTCTGTGTGTTTACTCGGTTGGGTCTGAGCAGCTGCGGGACTGGCGGGTGAGAGAGATTTGTCCTGACCGTGGGCCAGGCAGGACCAGGAAAACTCTAGCCACAGACCCTTTTCCCGAGATGCTTTCATCAGAGTGGTTTATCACAGCAACAGGAAACTAAGACTGGCGGAGAGGACTTCCATACAAGTACGGTAAGCAGCCATCATTGTGGCAAGACTGGGAAGAAGGAAGACATTGTACAAAGAGTACCACGTGCTGGGATTCAAGGCACCCACACGCATGTCCACAGGCCGGGCTGGAATTCTGCCGCCGCATCAGGAAGGCCATCCTGTTATGACTTGGGTATCAATATTATCCTGTGAGAGTTGCTATTTCCGGTTACTATTAGTCAGCTTTTGGGTAATCCTAAACATACATGTAAGTATATTATTTAAACATACGTTTATGATTAGTGACATTTAGCTAATTACATCGTTATTGACAGCATCGCTATATATTTGTATTTGTTTGATTGGGGGCCCGTCATTTTCTTACAGACCATTCAGAACGACATAAAACAAAACACTTCAAATTTGCTGAACAGCAGTGTTTAACGCATTATATGCTTCCCCAGGGAAGCTATATTCCAAGGGGATACTGTACTACTGAAGTAGCATTTCCCAGCCTAAGTATAATAACTCAGAGCACTAGTTTGCGCTTATTAGAGGATTGTTTTAAGATAAGTAAATTATGCATGCCTGTTCCAGCTATAAAGTAAATTAAATCCTTCAAGTTTGAAGGCTAGTGTAGGGTAGTGTGTTGTTGTTTGGTTGTTTTGTTTTGTTTCATTTTGTTTTATTCTTTCCAAAATTTTGCTTACAAGAAGTTCTTTTTTAACTGGCAAAATGGGTCCAGTGAAGTTGCTGCCCTTACCCAACACTGGTGGAAGCTTTTAATCTCATTACTGTGTCCCCCAAAAGCAGTGAAGAGAATCCTGGTTTTACCACTTAGTGTGTGTGCTTGGGCTCAATATGTCCAAGACTCGGATGCCTCATACATGAAGTAAGAATAACACCACCTTCTGTACAGACTAATTGTAAGGCTTAAATGCACCTAGCCCTTCAAAGCAATATTCAGTGGCCAGTAACCATTATTATTCTGCACTCTGTGGCTAAATGATGGAGCTGTGTGTCCAGGCCTTGGAAGGCATTTCATGTAGTGTGAAGTCAGGCCAGCACTTCTGAGATCAGTGATAGCATGGATGTGTTGCAATCTATGTCCAAGATAACAAAGTAGGTGCTGTGTCTCTTGTGATGGCTTGCATCTTATAAGGATCAAAGAGGAGATACATGCTGTCCCAGGAACTTCTGATTTTGCTACATCATAATTAATATGTAAGTTGATTTTGTGTGGGTATATACAGACATGTTCTCTGGGTTTTGTACGAGTTGATGAGACATCCCAGGACCTGCAAAAGGGAGACTCTTTTAATTCATGTTAGGTGCTTAAGACAACAGGTAAGGAAGGGTGTGTCTTTCACCCACACTTCTGAACTCTCACTGTTCCCTGCCACAGTGCCTACTCAGAGACTGTTCACTACCTTCAGAGGAGAGCACACCCACTTACTAGTGTGGTTCAGTAAACTAATCTGCATGGTGACTTAAAGGGACTTGACAGGTAGACTCCACACTAGACTAAACTGGTTAGTAGGCAGTTTAAAAAAAAAACAACAACAGTCTGAAGACATAGACTTTGTATTGAAACTCAGAGACGAAGTCCGACCCTCCCTCTTCCCTTTGGTGAAGGAAGGTAGCTTAATCAAAGTGCTACCCACGGGGGCAGGAGTTAGGTTGGACCTTCACATAGAGCAGGAGATCCTGAGGCTGCAGGAGCAGAAGTCATCAGGCAGGATGGCCACGCCTCAAAGGATAAGAAGTGTAGAACATTAAGTTTAGGGTCTAGCACTGAGGGAAAATTCCAAGAAAAAGCAGAATACACGCAGAATGAAACTCGGTAGAAGAGTGGCGAATAGTAGAGACAGCAATGGCATTTCGGAAGGTTTCGAGAACATCATGTAATGTCTTGTTATGATACAGCTCCAGAGAGGCCTTGGCGGGTTTGGACCAAGGTGCCCCCGCAGTGGGTGAGGCATGCCATGCAGATGGCGAGCAGTGGTGTGGCTCAGTGGAAAGTCACTCACACCATGCAGACAGGCATCCACATGGAAAGTTTTATTAGGGAGAGAGAGAATAGAGGGAGAGGGAGAGGGAGGGGAGAGAGAGAGAGAGAGAAACAGAGGTGAGGTGTGCGCAGCCTTGTGGAGAGAAGGAAAGAGGAAGAGGAAGAAGGAGGTGGGGCGGTTTTTTCCTCTGGAAGAGGGCTTTATGTCAGGATGCAGGGGCGGGCCAGAATGCCAACACGTCTTGCTGTGGGAACTAAAGAGGTGTTGATGGCTTCAGGTGTGTGACAAGCACAGATGAAAAGATTCAGGGAAAGGCAGGTAATAGGGAGGTCAGCTATTATCTCAGCCCAGACAAGTTCAAAGCTAACATCTTTGGTTCATCTCATTCCAAATGTCTTTCTTCTTCTCCCCTGCTGAGAGCTGGGGGCCCCTTTCTCTTGGGTGTGTGGACATTCTACATCACTAAAGTCTGGGGGAGGTACATACTTGGGTAATCAGATGGGGAGTTAGTTATGGTATAAATGACTTCGGAGGACAAATTATCTTACTTGGCATATACGTCACAATAAAAAAACAGTGGCCCCTCCCATTAAGAGTGATACGTGATTTTCCTCTAATTAAATTTAGGCTGGTCTTCATGACTCACCTAATGAATGGAATGTGACAAGATGGAGGCCGGAGCCTGCCTGGATCTCTTAGAAACTTGTTCTTCAGATAACTTTCTCTTTAAATCCCACCAACTAAGCTCTAAGAAGCCCAAGCACTTGGACAGGTATGAGGCACTCCAGGTAAGCTCCTGGATCACAGCCAACATCAGCTGCTGCCACTCGTGGGAGCCAGCCATCCTGAATGTTCCCCCACATGAGCCTTGGGGTAACCACACAAAGGGGACACTGCAAAGGACAACTGCCCAGATAAGCTCTTCTCAAGCCTCTGGCCCAAAGAATCGTGGTTTATGCTGTGGAATTTGGAGGTATTTGTCATACAGCAATAGCTAACCAGATTCTCTGCTTCGATGACGCTCTTAACTGGAAGAAATCACCTTCCTAAGTTCCTACACAGGCCAATAAAACGAACGATGGTAAGGCTGGCGGATCAAAAAGGCTGCTCAGTACAGACTTCATTTGGAGGTCAGTCTGCTAGTCCTTTGTTGATATCAGCCAGCATGATGTTCCCACAAACCAGATTGGACCAGCCATCTCCGGGCCACTTCACCATAAGCTTGGGAAACAGGTTACACCAGCCACTGTGCCCTGGAGCCAGAGACGGCACAAGAACTCTTCTTGCCTGTGGATCTGAGGTCCCTTTCCTTCATGCCTTGGAAAGTCCATAAACTCATTTCTGCCCACTCTTCCCCCCATGTTCCCAGGAAGAACAAGGAAGAGAAGAAGAAATGTGAAAGGCTGAGACTATAATGCAAGAAACTGAATGACTTTAATAATTGCACTTTAGCAGAAAGCTCTTGAGACATG
This sequence comes from Peromyscus attwateri, assembly GCA_902168425.1. Taxonomy (NCBI): domain Eukaryota; kingdom Metazoa; phylum Chordata; class Mammalia; order Rodentia; family Cricetidae; genus Peromyscus; species Peromyscus attwateri. The sequence continues at coordinate 17,080 of CABHPP010106856.1, forward strand.
GCTGATAAAAAGAAGTTCCGCTCCTATGCTACAACTGAGAAAATAATAGTCACCAGGGGAAAAACTTAAAGCTACATACAGTATTAAAATATCTGATTGGGGGCTGGCAAGATGACTCAGTGGGTGAAAGTACTTGCATCCAAACCTGATGTTGAGTTTAATCCCTGAACCCACACAGTACAAGGACAGAACCAACTCTAATTCCAAACACACGCTGTGGCTGCATCTACCTATATACCTCTCTCTTCCTCCCCTGCAACATGCAATATCAAAAATAAAAAATAAATACATAGATGGTATAAAATAAAACATTGGATTCCACTGTGTTATGCAAATATATCAGAACAACAAGAACAATAATAATATTAAAATAGTAGGTGATTTTAATTACTAAATGCTTCCTGGCTAGAATGCTAATGGATAGTTCCCAATTTACTAGATATGGTCCAGTTTTTTTTTAATCAGTGGGTTTACAGAATAGCAATAACTTAGCAGCACGGGAGAAATAGATATTATAGGTGATGATGACATATTGTAAACAATTATTTGTGTTTTAATAATGGATCTCCTCCCTGGTTGTTTGAATTATTTGAACAAAAAGCAAGTATGAAGACAATTGATCATATTTGTCTTTGATAAAGCTGCCATATAAACACCATTTATATAACCACCTGTGACACACATCAGCTCTAATTCTTAGACCAAACGCAGTATCCCATTTTATGATGGAAGACAGTGAGGCTGAGAGAGGTTAAAATTACACTGGACTACTTGGTTAATAACTCCCAGGACTGAGCTTCAAGTCCAGATGGCGATGACTTCCTAGGAAGACTGTTGTGTTTTCGTTTTGACTTGCTGCCTTCTGTTGCTATAGCCACAAAGACGTATACTCCTTTTAATTCCCGTGTATTTCGTCCTTGAACTTGCACAGAAACAAACCCCGAGCACCCACGGAAAAGGCGATATTGACAGGAGTAAAGCCTGCCATAGGATTAAACCAAAAACAAGCTCCACGAAAAACCCCTGAAGTACCAAAAAGGTACTTTTTCCCTGTAGAACAGAGAAAAGAAATGACCTTTTCTCCGTGCCAAAAATTCAAACTCCCCCCAAAAGAACTGAAAAACTCCCTTGTTCGGAGTAGGCAAGCAATAGATGTGTGTCAGTTTGTCTTTGAAGGATTGAAAAAACAATCGGTTAATCTTCCTAGAGTTCTGTTTCCACAGAGTTGATTTATTTTTCTCTGCTAATAACTGTGTGGAGGTTTCTGTGCCTTTGTTCCTGATGAACCCAGTGCGAATATGAGATCCCAAGTTTACCTGACAGTTTTAATCTCACAGACTTGCAGCTGCAATAGCCAAAATATAATACTTTCATGATTATTCCCAGTTAAGTAAATAAATTGAAAATAAATCCAATTGGCAGTATAAGGCCACCTCATATCTTCTGGTGGATACAAGGTTGTTGTTGTTTTTTTTTGTTATTCTGATTATATCATTTATATGGATGGCTTAAAAAGAAGGAAATAAATGATTCATATTAAGTTTAAAAACAGACTTTACACTTAAAATCTAGAGTTGATCAAATAAGATGCACTACAAAAGAGATTAGAAAGAAATAAGCATGTATCAAATAAATGAAGGCATTATGTATTACAATATTCTGTTCCGTTACTACATCTAGTAATATATAATACAACCATTTATTTAATCTGATTATGTAACACATGGTGATATGTACATCTATAAGTCCATACAGATATAATGGATTTATTTATCTGATATTATATGCCTAATATATTTTGTGTACTTTAAGCAAATCTTGCCAAGAATATTCACTGAAGTGTTAATAGAAGGTGTCTGTAAATTGCAGGATTCTAGATAACTTGATTTCTCTCTCTTTATTCATGTCTGAATCATTCTGAGTTTTCATAAGTGAGTATGTTTTTGTAAAAACATTTTTCAAAAATAAAAACCACACGTTAGTATAACAACCAGCCAACTATATTCTATTTCAAACTTTACATCAAACAGGAACTATCCATTGAATATATCATGTGCCCAATATATGGATACCATGGTATTTTTCCAGACTCCTACTCTTTCTTCATAAACTCATGACTAGGTTAACAGCAACTTGTTGAGATCAGGCTGTGCCCTGCCCTAAGGTACTCCATATCATGTGAAACTGTAATTTTTCACACTGTGCCTTACCTTGAGAGACTCTGTTTTCCAAGCAGCTTGTGCTTCTACTCTGAGGATGCAGGATGACCCTGCACCTGGGTGGACCTGTGATCACACCATCTGTCTGGCACCACTCCTGGGGCACAGACTGATAAATGACTAGTCCCTATAAATTTATCAGGGCAAATTGGGGCTATAGGAGCATACATATACATATACATATACATAAACATGTATCAGAAAAAAAGAAAAAACAAAACAAAAAACCAGGCCTCAGTACCAGACACACTGGACAGAGAATAGGATGTGTACCTGCTCAAAGAGTAGACACCTAATGTAATAGTTCTAGTTTGTGACCCCAATAGCATTGTCTAATGGACAATGAGGGATGAAGCCTGAGGACTCCAGAGAGAGTGAGTGCTTAGCCAGATTCCTTCCAAGCAGCAAAGCCTGTATACCTTTAAATAATAACAACAGGAGTGAGCAAGATGGCTCCACCAAGCCTGACCACCTGAAACCTGAGTAGTGGAAAGGGAACTGACTCTTACACATTGTCCTTTGACCTCCACATGCGCTATTAGATAGCAGTTTCTCCTGAGATAGAAACCTTCCATCTAAAAAGCAAGCAAACAAACAAAAACAAAACAACAACAACAAAAGAAACCTTCCATCTTGGAGGGATGTCAAGGCAGTATGTGTGTGTGTGTGTGTGTAAAACAAGATATTTTAAGACAGGATTTTTTAAAGGAGGTAAAATAGGATGCTCTAAGGGGTAGCTCCTTAACACACAGGATGTTTACAGGGAAACTTGCTAAGCTCATGGGGTAAGCAACTCCTGGCTTTAGGAAGTCCCTGAAACTGACCAGATTCTCTGTGGCAGTGGTTCTCAACCTTCCAATGCTGAGACCCTTTAAGGCAGTTCCTCATGCTACGGTGACCCCCAACCATGAAATTATTTTCATTGCAACTTCATAACTGTAATGTTACTACTGTTGTGAATCATAATGGAAATATCCGTGTTTTCTGACGGTCTTTGGTGATCCCTGTGAAAGGGTTGTTTGACCCGTGAAGGGATTGCAATCTATAGGTTGAGAACTCCTCTAGGCCCTTCTCTCCCCAAGCATGGATAAAGCAGTAAAGACAGCTGAGAGATACTCTCAGATAAGCTGAGCTACCTAGAAGCAGCAGAAACCAGCCAGGCTGCTTGAAAACGGGCTCAGGCCAACAGAGCTGTCCAGCCAAAGGACAGTCTCCAAACGACGGAGCTCCCTGCAAGTTGTGCAGTGTGTCCAGGTTTCCGTCGCTGAGTCATTTCTGTTCCTGTAAGGAACCCTCACCCACGGTGCCGTAAGGAACCCCAGTCAAATCAGCGGATCACCTAGTTGCATTGGGGTAGTACTCTTACCTCATTCGGCCATCATTTCCCTGTCTAGGGTGAGAAGATGTTTCTTCCCAGGAACAGTGTCACACAACATGCACTGCAATATGACACCCCCTCCCAATAAATGCGATCTTAAAAATAATAAATGGCTACGGTACAAAGAGAACCGTAGCGGGGAAAGGCTAACTTCTTTCCTCCTGGTGCACAAGGGGACTGATTTCTTCCCAGCGCTGAAGCGCTCTCATGTTCATGCAGTTCCCTGAAGGTCATGGAGCAGAAGGCCTTTGATCTGTGGAGCATCAACTGATATCATGAGTGTTGTCCAAACAGCTATTGGTCTTGCTGGGGCCTGTGCCTAACTGCCAATGCACCTATCTCACCATCACGGTGATGGTCCCACCAACCTGTTGTCCACACCATCTGGTGTGTGTGTGACGGGACCGACTGCCGCAGTGACTTTAGCTCAGTGTCTGCTGTCGATGTTGCCTACTTGCTTGCTACCTGCCTATCCTGTTTACCCTTCTGGACATGTCATCCTCTTGTCTACTCACTGTCCTGACTTGATCCTACCCTTTCATCTGAGCAGCTGGACTCAGTTCTGCTGCTTTGCTCGCAAACCTGTAACCCAGCATTAATTCTGACTCAGCAGCAGCAGCAGCAGCCGCAGCTTCTCCAGCAGAGCCAGATTAATTAAATTGTTTATGTAAGATTCAGCTCTGCCATGCTGTCATAATGATTACAGTAATATGTCTAAGTGGTTGGTAGCAGGAACTCAACTTGTAAAAGCAGAAGTGTTTAGGTAACGTAGGGCAGGTTCCTAGGAAACAAATCCTGAAACGGCCGTCTTGGACATGGGAAGTTCCCAGATCGTCAGGAACGACAGCCATAGGAAGTCAACAAAGAGCAGAACTGACAGGGGGAGAGCTGTGATGCAGAAGCTGCAGATGTCTCCACCAATCCTGAGATCTCTGGAGTCGAGATGACACTTAGAAATTCCTAAACGCGATGGACCTTGAATCCCAGCACCTGCGAGGCAGAGGCAGGCAGAGCTCTGAATATGAGGTGAGCCTTGTCTACAGAACAAGTTCTAGTTCAACCATCGCTACCTAGAGACACCCTGCATCAATCAATATCAATCATTCCAATCAATCGATCAATACCAACATCCCACGAAAATTCAGGGACTGTTAAGCTCCTGAATCCTCTGAGTGGTTATTGAAAGTCGGCTGTCCTCAGGCTGTACTTGAGTAGGCAACTTCCTTCTGCCAAGGGCAATTTCTGGAGAATTCCTGGACAAGTCAACCCTGAGCTGAGCCTTGTCCTCCCAGAAGCTGAAGGCCTGGGGGTGCCTGCTGCCCCATCACTGCCAGGACTCAGGGTAATAGGAGTACCATGTCCCAGCCGTCACAACACACTTGCTTATGTCAATCAGAGTCACTTGTTCCATACATTTATTTGCTATAAGGACAACTCCTTGGGGTCCATTAATCTTTCTTTTTTTTTTTCCTTCTTTATCGCTAGCTTTCAGTCCCCCACCCCTTCCTCCTCCTCTTCCTTCTTCTTGTCATACTGTCTCCTTACACAGTCCTAGGCCACCCTTAAACAAGTCAATCCTCCTGACGCTGGGATGATGGCCATGTGCCACAGTGCCTGGCTAGTGATACCCATCCCAATCTCCTCCTCTCTTACCTCCATCCAGTGCTGAGGATGAAACCCAGGGCATCATGCATAGTAGGCGAGTGCTCCCCCACTGAGCTACAGTCTCCTATGATTCAGATTGGCTTTGTTCATTTCCTAGAAAACTTGACAAAAGGAAAAGTAGTGATCGTTTACTGCCAACATCACAGCTTATCTCAAGGCCATTTCTGTCACTCACTGTCTCTTGTCCGGGCACCTTGCATCTGACTTTAGACTGCCCATGTCCTCAACCCACACCTCTGTGCCCCAGGTTGCTAACATCTCAGGGCAGCCCAGAATCTCATCTCCCAGCGATCTGTTGTCACCCTCTCCTTCCAGATCAGAGTAGTTACGTCTCTCGCTTTATCATTACCAGCAAACATGGGCTGAGCTTGGCAGCTCATGACTCTCATCCCTACACTAGGCAGGGGGAGGAAGGAAGAGCATGAACTGTATACCCGCAAGAACCTCTCTCAGCAGACAGACAAAATAACGGAACAGGGGTATTAAAGAAAATATTACCCAGGGATGCTTGTTGGGGGACAGTAAGGTAGACTTTATTCAGGACTATCATGATGGCCACAGGAGATTTCTGCAAAGGGATTTTACAGAGGAAGAGAGAGATAGCATTAGATAGCATCAACTCCCACCTAGATCATGGGCAAGTGAGAACTGATAGGAGCCGGGTAGGATTAATAGATGGGAGAATTGCTTAGAAAGCATTCGGCTTGGTGGGGTTCTTATGGCTAAATCAACCCACCAGGATTCTCGTTGAAAACAGTGGGTAGAGATTAGACAACACCTAAAAGATAGTGGAAGAAAAAGAACTGCATCAGAGATGCAAGGCACCCAGATGTTGTAGGCAAGGGGTTTTTTGCTAAGTTGGCTTGGCAGAGCTCTTTGCAAAGACTGGATTTTCTAGGGGACAGATTAGGAGATGGATCAAGTTTGACCAAGTGAAAAGTCCTTATCAGGGTACTCAGAGACGCCCTGATAGATCGCTTGGTGGTGAAACCCATTGCTTCCTGCTCAGCTGTGAAAAGTAAGTGCTATTTCCTCCTGGTGAGTAACTTCAGTTCCCCTTCAGGATGCTGATTCTTTTGTTCTCCTGTCAGCAAAAGGAACCCTAAGTAACTCACAGCATTTATAGCTGGAAATGCAGTGGGGCTAATAATACACTCCCCTTTCAAAGAACCTCCCATTGCTGTAACTGGGGACGAGAAGTGGGAGGCTGGGGCGAGAGTGAGGACCAATCTTCCATTCAGAGCTGCTGCTTCTTCTTCTTCTTCTTCTTCTTCTTCTTCTTCTTCTTCTTCTTCTTCTTCTTCTTCTTCTCATAGGGTAGGTTTTACAGCTGTGTGCAGGGGTGGGGTGGGATGGAGGAGTCATGGTAACATATCTGGTCATTAACTTAGGGTACACCCCAGGGTTCTGCGACATGGAGAATATCACGTGCAAACATCATGTACAAGTAGATACATGTCTGTCCCTCCCAAGGTCATCTTATTACTCTCAAGTCAACAGCTTCTGGAGGTGTGGCTTCTGAGGGGTCCAGTAAGATAAGTCTCTCGTTCTGCAGTGAGGTTATTCCAGGTTGGAGACTACGAGCCCTCAGGCTACAAGCCCTCAGATGGTGATGCTGCTGAGGCTCTGTGGGCAAGAAAGCAAATGTCCACCCATAACAGGTTTGCTTTTAGTAAGATGAATCACTTTTGTTATCCCAGCACCTGACGGATGCTCTATCAGCGGGAGCTCACCCCAAGTTTCTGTGGCTGTCAGGTTAGAGATTTGGACTTGTTAAACGGAAACACATGGTATGGGCCTATTACAGTCACAATGGCCACGTGGTTCTTTAAGGCAGGGTACCACACCCTGGTTGCTGGTTGGAATGCTGTCTCTCATATCAGCTGACTGGGTCCCTTTGTTTATTTGATCATCTGGTGCCTAACTCACAGTGGGTGTTTCCTGGTAGGTATTCACACATAATAATCCTTCCCATAGGCTTCATCATGTGCTTTCCACAGCCTCCTTCTTCCCAGTCTTTTAAACTGTCTCCTTCCAAGGTTCCAGCCTCCCCACCAGACCAACATCATTGCCCATGGGTTTAATGTTTATTATCAACTTGAATCTACTTCTCTTACACAAAGCAAAAGACCAGGTACATGAACCTGAACTCTTCTCTAATAGAGTTCCAGTCATCAAATGCCCTTAAGGCTGCCCTTGATTGGGGCTTAACTCAAAATTTATTCTTGTTTCGATTTTAATGTAATGAGTTTCCCCAACAGGGCACTGTTTGGGGAGGTCATGAAATCTCTAGGTAGGGAGGAAGTGGGTTAGAGAGAGGCAGGCCCTGAGGGCAAAAGCTAGCCTCACTTAGAGTTAGAAGTATCTCTGCTGAGGTCAGCTGCTGAGGTATGAGTAAGCCACTCTGTACGCTTCCCTCTGCCGGAGCTGCCCACCACATGCACACCTTCCCTACCACAATGGACTGTATCACCTGAATGGTGCCCAAATCAACCATTATTCTCTCAAGACTGTTTCTGTCAGGGCTTTGGTCACAGGACTGTGAAAGTAATGAATACAATTCTGTTCTGCAAAGGCTATTCCTAAATGAGTAAAAAGACAAGCCATGAGATGTCAGGCCTGGTAGCCTCCATCTGGAACAACCCTAGCACTTGGAGGCAGAGGCAGGAGGAGCAGGAAGGTCATCTTCAACTGTAGGAGGAGACCCTGCTGTTTCAACACACACACACACACACACACACACACACACACACACACACACACAC
>CABHPP010106857.1:0-11757 GCA_902168425.1 Peromyscus attwateri
GCATCCACTGATACACATTGTGAGTGGACTCTATTAACATGGACAGAACGAGGGAGACAGACATCTGCACGTGTTCATGCAGAGCTGCAGAGAAAGGAGACCAATGCCATCGTGGAAAGCAACAAAAAGGAAGCATTCCCTTCCCACTTTCACAGCCTACTGCAAAGCGTTGTGAGTGACCGGCTCGGTGTTAAACCACAAGACATGGTTAGACAGGAAAGCCAAATGTATCAATCAATGGACAGAAGAAGGATCCAGAAATAAACCCCTGTGCTAATGGCTAGCTTCAGTGAGGTGTCAACATCATGCAGAGGGAAGAGTCCTCAAGAAAGAGTGCAGCAAAAGCCAGCCGCAGGGAAAGGGATGAACTGGAGCTCATAGCAAAGAAAATGGATTTGAACTGGACCGATGGAGAGTAAGAGCTAAAACATTTTAGCAGCAAATGGTCTCTACAGGACCTTAGATGCAGCAATGCAATCTTACTACTACAAAATCCCTTGCCAAAGAAAGAAACAAAGGCCAAGAAACCGATAAACTGTAATCATCAAAATGTAAAACTTTAGTGCAGTTATAATTGAGAGGGTAACAAAGCTCCCATAATGGCAGGAAACGTTTGCAAGTCATGGATCTGATAAGAGACCTGTCCAAAAGGCACAGTGACACAAGATACACAAGGACCAACAGGCACAGGAAAAAGAGGATGGCCCCATTAGAGAGATGCTAACCGAAGCCCAGTGAGAAGCAGTCTACGCCCGGGAGGACAGTCTACAGGTCGGACAGTGAGTGCTGACAAGGAGGTGGAGAACTCAGAACCTCAACACCTCTGGTGAGAATGCCAAACACTGTGGCCACGCACGACAAGTGAGTAGCAAGTCTACTCCTCGGTGGACACAGACCAGAAAATCAAGACATAGCCATACAAAACTAGTACCCAGATGGCCACAGCAGCATTACTCCTAGCTGTAAAAACGTGGGAAAAGGGCGTAGCACTTCTCAGCACACGAAGGGATGGACAACAGCACACACTATACCACGAATGAAACTTGAGAACACTATGCTAGTGAAAAGAGCTAGCTCAGATCACATATGACTGGACATATATAAAGTGCCAGACCCAGTAAACACATGCTATCAGAGGCAGACTGGTGCTGGCTGGGGGCTGGGAGAGAGGGGGACCAGAGTGGGGGGGGACCAGAGGGGTGGGGACGAGGGGAGGCACAGGTTTCTCTACATGGTAATGGCTGTCCGGCTGTGTGTGTTCACCAAACACTGATCCGATACCCTGGAAGAGTAGATGATGTAACATGTGAAACAACACAATAATGCAGAGAGGTCTGTCCCCCCAGCTCTCCTGTTCTCTAAGTAACCCCCCTCCAGCTTAGAGCAGTGAGGTCCTAGGGATGAGGGCCTTCAGTGGTACAGAATTCCAATACATACTTGAGAATAGGCACAGGTTGTCAGAGCCCCAACATAGAAGAGTGCCTCACCTGTTCTTTTGAGAAAACAAAACAGCAGTAAGTTTGGCAAGTCAGGGACTAGGGAAGAACATCTATCAGCCAACCATTTTAATCACCTACTATTCAGATGCTGAAAAATGAATTCAAAAGCCACTAGCAAGAGAGCTGTATCTGAAAGAAAGGCGATTCTATTATGCTAAGAGCAGAGGAAATAGGGACCTAATGACAGGCTCTGCATTAACTCTCATTCCAGTACCACACGCGGAAGGCTCTAGTCAAGTACCTAAGACGTGTGACTCAACTGTGCAAAGACAAGTCTTGCATGAGGAGCCTAAAAGGGAAGTGTTCCTTAGTCTTTCATTAGTTCTATTCATTCATTTATATTTCATTCTCAGAAAACACGGACATGTTGAGAAAGCAAAAGGCAGTGTGCTCCAAGAATCAGGAAGGCCACGCAAGAGGTCATGTCATGATAACTAAGCAGAACTTCACTGTTCCACCAAGAGAAACTGCATACAGCTGCTACACGACTAAGTGATGGAGCACAAAACATGAGCAATGCACGTCGTAAGGGCTTCGGACAGCAGGTGAGCACCTCCCACCACGTCCAACAGCCTTCTTCTCCTCCAGCCTTCCCTTCCTCGGTTAACCTGGGCCACCGTGTTTTATCACGGCAACAGAAACCCTAGGCCAAGCCCTCACTCGGGCTTCTTTCTGTTGCTCTCACAAAAAGCACATCCAGAATGTCACATGGCGAAGGGCCACAGCACGAGCACCGGAGTCTTCCTGTCAGCGGCCGCCTTGCAGTGGGAGAAACCCGCACAGCTGAAGCACGCTGGGGGGGGGGGGGGGGTTCAAAGGCTGAAATGGGATACTTTCTCATCAAGTACTACGTCTACCTACTCTTTCCAAAGTATCTTTATAATTTCTCTTTTGCTTGTAATTACATTATGATATTTTCATATACCTATAATTGTATTTTGCCTACATTTGCACCCATACCATTCTCCAACTCAAACAGAACCCCTCCTGTTATGCCATATACAAATGTGTGTGTGCGTGTGCGTGTGTGTGTGTGTGTGTGTGTGTGTGTGTGTGTAAATCTAGCTTCTAGCCCTGAGGGAAACATCACTTATTTTGTCCTCCTTTGCCCCATTATCCTACTTTTCCCTCTTCCTTCCCCTTCATACTCTCCCTTCTACTTTATTTTTGTAAATATTCTAAACAGGTCATAAAAACCTGAAGGACTGGAGGAATCCCTCGTGGGCACCCACAGCACCCATAAACAAGTCCACTCGCTCATTTACAAATGCCCCGAGAACCTCGTGTGGTAGGGAGAGCAATGGGGCTACAGAGATCTGGGCATGTCTGACTGACAGGCACTACCCCACGTTCAGTGAGAAAGACATGTAAAGAATTTCAAAACGTAGTGCGAAGAAATGTAAATACTAGCACAAAACAGTGTTACAAATGATGTGTCAACTTATTTCACTATTTTTATATTTCATTTTTATTTTGAATAATGTGTATGTGTCTGGGTGTGGGTTTATGCAGAGTGAATGCAGTGCCCACAGAGGTCAGAAAAGGGCGTGAGACTCTCAGGAGCTGGAGTTACAGGCAGTTGTGGGCCATCCAAGGTGGGTGCTAGAACTAAACTCCAATCCTGTGCAAGAGTAACGTGTGTGTGTGTGTGTGTGTGTGTGTGTGTGTGTGTGTGAGTGTGTAAGATAAAGAGGAAAGACAGAAGGGGGAGAGAGAGTTGGGGATACACATATGGTGAATTCTCTCCTCCTGCCTTTATGTGGGTTCTGGGCATCAAACTCAGCGTATCAGGCTTGTGTGCTTAAGTGCCTTCACCCCCGACCCATCTCCCAAGCCTAAAACATCTTAAAATAATGCAAGAATAAGCTCAGGGGTTTCTAGTAGAAACTAGCACAAGTATTCTGAGCATTTGGCAACATATAAATTAAAGATCTTTGTGGTGATACATTGTGTATTTGGGGATCTGAGGACAGAGCCAGCCACTAGACTAGACATAGAGGTCAGGCAGTGGTGGCACACACCCTTAATCCTATCACTCGGGAGGCAGAGATCCATCTGGATCTCTGTGAGTTCAAGGCCACACTGGGCTATATGAGAAAAACAGCCAGGTAGTGGTGACACACTCCTTTAATCCCAGGAAGTAACATGGCAGGACACAGAAAGGTATATAAGGCGTGAAGAAACAGGAACTCGCTCTTTCGGCGGAAGATTTGGTAGATGTAAGAACTAGTGGCTGGCTTGCTCTGCCTCTCGATCTTTCAACTTTCACCCCAATATCTGGCTCTGGGTTTTTATTATAAGACCTTTTAAGATTCGTGTTACAGATCTTAAAAAGTGGGCCCCTACTACATACAACTCAATGGAAAAATCCTGTAATTAAGACAGATCATATACAAATGCTCTCTGAGATAGCAGTTAGATTTCCAGGATTTTACTCCATTAAAACAACTTGAATACACATAAAGAATGAGTTGAAAAGATGCATTTAACAAAGTTTATAATGGCAAAAGAACCAGAAAGAGCCAGAAAGGGGAACAAGACGTATGAAGACAAATTGTACCTATAATCCCAGCCCTGGGAGGGCGAGGCTAAAGACGGTGAGTTCCAGGCCAGCCTAAGAACACAGCAAGAGCTCTGCCTCAGACTAACTAACTAGTCAACTAACACATCACAAACTGCTTCCTCAAAGAGGAAGGAGGAAGTGCAGTGAGGATGCTCTAGGTGGCCACACAAGTTCTCCTGGCAGATAAAGGTTGGACCAAACAGCACACAACAAAAACCACCGTATCACACTTTCTTCTGCTTTGCCCCACCTTCTACTCCCTGTGACTTTAGTTTCAAGGGCTACAGAGATGTACGTCGAGAATCTAAGACTCAGATACGGGGCTCCTTCAGGAAGTGGAGAGACAGCTCAGCGGTTAAGAGCAATGACTGCTCTTGCAAAGGACCAAGATTTGATTCCCAGCACCCACATGGAGGCTCACAACCATCTGTAACTCCAGCTCCAGGAGACCCAACACCCTCTTCTGGCCTATGGACACTGAACACATGTGGTGCACATACATACATACAGGCAAAACAACTACACACATTAAAAAAAATCAACTATTTGATCCAGACGAAGATATTCAGCATTACAAAGAGCTCAGAGAACTGGACACATATCTGTCATGTATGTCCTATGTCATATGTCCTTTGTGATGCATGTTGAACAGCATCTGAGCTCTGAACATAACAGACAAGAAATGCCTTTGTGTTCCAAAGACTAATCTCAAAGGCTGGCCACATCCTGAGAAAAAACTCACCTTTACCCTTCCCCAGTGATTCCCATGTTTCATCAAGCTGTGTTCCCCTTCCTTCTATACACGCTCATGAATGAGGACTTCCTCCCTGCACAAGGTCAATAAAATCACCTCGGCCATGCAGCTCACTCTGCCGGCTGTGGATTGGAGCTAGAGCTGACAGGATGAAGACCCCATCTTCAGGATCTCGGCGTGGGGCCTGCAGTCAGTCAGGGACCAGGGGTGAACTCGCCTCCTCCTATGTTTTGGCCCTCATCACTGACCTAACAGTAAGGAATGGATGTCAGTTCTCTGTGAGATTCTGCGGGTTTCATGGTCTGATCATCTGCTAACCTCTGTAAACAGATTAGTGGGTAACAAGGATCACGTCTCTGTTGAGAGAAAGATGACAAGGCATACGGTTTGCTCATTTTTCTGCGTTGTCCACTTACTCACTGGGATTTGAGCTCAAATCACTAAGACTCATGTCCACCGGGCGCAGATCTATGGAGCAGAAGATTTTGTACTCCTGTGCTCATTCTCAATCATGGCTAAAATGTTTTAACTGCCTCTAAGTTTTTACTTCCAAGTCTGAAACTCAGAGCCTCTGCCTCTCACTACATTTCCCACCTCGAAACAGCTACACCAAAGTAGATTATGACGTGTCCTACATTACTAAAACTGCCAAAAATTAAGGAAGATAAATCTTTAGTTCACCGTGAGGGGACTAAGGAAGTGTCTTCCAGAAACGAAGTCAGAAACACTAAGAATTCAAGTTCATAATCTCAGGCAACCCTCTGGGAAAGGAAAGGAATTTATATTATTGGCTAGTGAAAACACTGGCTCTTGACTTTCCCAATTAAATTATGTAGAGGTTTCTTGCTCTACCATGCATCCTTCCTGAACTTCTGCAATTTTACTAATTAACAAGCTAACAGAGAATATAAATTCACACTTAATCAAGGTGAACTGCCATCCTGACAAACTCTATTCGAATAACTGTATTGCTAGATCTTTAGACAACCTAAAGCTCTTGAAATTTTATGTCTGTGTTTTGCTTGCATGTGTGTGTATGTGTACCGTGTATGTATGTGCACCGTGTGTGTGTGCACCGTGTGTGTGTGTGTGTGTGCACACCGTGTGTGTGTGTGTGTGTGTGTGTGTGTGTGTGTGCACGCGCGCACACCGTGTGTGCACCTTGTGTGCACCGTGTGTGTGTGTGTGTGTGTGTGTGTGCACCGTGTGTGTGTGCACCGTGTGTGTATGGGCACCATGTGTGTATGGACACCGTGTATGTATGTGCACCATGTGTGTAAGTGCACTGTGTGTGTATGTGTACCGTGTGTGTAAGTGCACTGTGTGTGTATGTGTACCGTGTGTGAGGGCACCATGTGCATCAAGTGCCTGTAGAGGCCAGAAGAGGGGGTCAGAGCCCCGAAACTGGAGCTGTGGATGTTCGCAAGCCACCTTACAGGTGCTGGCACTGCAGCGGGTCCTTAGCTCTATCCTGTCAGTGCAAGAGCAGCCAGGGCTCTTAACAACTTAACCATCTCTCCGTGGTGCTAACTGAGTTACCTTACGCTGCCCACTGGATATACCTAGACCACACCTAAAGTACAAAAACATTAGTTACTAAACATAATTTAGACTTATAAGCCTCTGGTATTTTTTGTTTTTTTGTTTTGTTTTTTGGTTGTTTTTTTTGTTTTTTTGTTTTTTCGAGACAGGGTTTCTCTGTGTAGCTTTGCATCTTTCCTGGAACTCACTCTGTAGCCCAGGCTGGCCTCGAACTCACAGAGATCCACCTGCCTCTGCCTCCCGAGTGCTGGGATTAAAGGCATGCACCACCACCCAGTCAAGAATTTTTTTTTTTTTTTTTTGTTTTTTCCAGACAGGGTTTCTCTGTGTAGCTTTGCGCCTTTCCTGGAACTCACTTGGTAGCCCAGGCTGGCCTGGAACTCACAGAGATCCGCCTGCCTCTGCCTCCCGAGTGCTGGGATTAAAGGCATGCGCCACCACCGCCCGGCTTGCAGATACACTCTTAAATGCTCTCCTGGCCTCAGTTTCTTTCATTTGAATGCAGCACCCTCTAGGCTAGTTGTTTTCTTTAAGAAGACTCATAATGTATCTCTGGATTTTTATTAATATTCACAGTAGCTGGGCATAGTCTTCATCTGATATGTTGACAGTCTTAGTGTAGTCTAATGTATGCGTAGACTGTCTTACATTGCAGCTAAACATTTTTCCTCCATAAAGACCATGCATGTGTCCACTTGGGGAAACCGGATCCAATAGCCATGCTTCCTTCAACACTGAGTTCATCCTTATAATCACTGTGTCCAGAGCTTTCTGGTTGACTTTGATCTTGTTGGCGTGTGGTAGGAGCAAGCAAACACTGTAACAACTACCTCACTCTGCCAAGTGATCCCCACTGGGCTCTGGGCACTTTAAACTATCGGCAGCAAGCTGTGAGCCACTCTAAGTCTCTGCAGCCACAGGAGCGATTCTGATTTCCTCTGCTGCTTCCTGCTGGCACCTGGGAGTACTTGTCTTCCACAAGGGCAGGCTAGCCAGGGACCCTGCCAGGTACTTTTGGGTACAGGTTTCTGAAGGCATGTTTGAACAACTCTGAGAAAATACCAGTGGACTTAGCTGGGATTTCTGGAACTCCCAGATGGGTCCATAAGACTACTGACTGAAATCAGGTAGAGCAAGAATTACTGAAAACAAAAAAGGGACAGATGACTACATTGTTTGAACTATTGCTGAATAAAGTCCGTTCCCTAGTCCTTTACACTATGCCATGGATATGCTCTGGCCCCACAGGTTCACGTGGTGGGAGCTTGTCCCTAAAGTGACAATATACAACATTCTGAGACCTCAAAACAGCAAGCCTAGTGGGAAGTCCCAAAGTCAATGGCAGGTGTGCCCTCAACAGAGGTTAAGGCAGTTCTCTCAGCATTCCTGTTTCACTCTGGTTGCCTGTTTGGCAATGGAACCTCTTGCTCACACACGTTCCAGGTCCCAGCCTTTGCTATCTGCCATGAAGCCAGCATGGGCTGTGTCCAGAGCTTGTGCTGGGATGTTGTGAACTTTTGCCTTGCAGAAGTTTGGGCCGAGTTAACTTTCCAAAATTGGTTTGCCCCAGGTATGTCATTTACAGTAATAAAAATGGACTAATACACTATCTACATAACTCCTAAAAACTTAGAGGACTGAGTCTGTACTTAAACTGGTGCAGTCTTTCACACCAGAGTGAATAAAAGTAAAGGTGCATTTCTATTAAAAAAAAAAAAAAAAGTAGCAACATGTTTCAAGAGCTTTGAAATTCTTCCTTAGGAACTAGAAATTTATCCCTAAAAAATGGAATACTAAAAAATGTACATTAATATGTGTATAAGTTATGAAAGTTACAAACCATTGATAATATAAATATGCTGCAATGTAATCCACGAGGTTATATCATATAAATAGGAACATGCCTGCTTGCTATGCTACAGGGAATAGTGTGATGAGTGACAAACTGTACAGACCAGGGAGCGAACGGACCTACAGATACACCCCACGTCGGTGACAAACACGATGGTTACTCACCGTTTTCACAACGCCACGGATAGGCGGTGAGGTGGCCTGGAGCGGTGGCTGCTGGGTCTCCATGCTTTTTGTGTTCTTCTACAGTGGACCTGCGCTGCCTTCCTAACCGGTTACTTTAACTAGTGAGGAATTTACTACTTTAATTAGTTACTTTAATGTACTTTTCTGGGAAAGGACTACATCAATTTAAAGAAAAAAATTACTCTTAAATATAGTGTATAACACTGAAAAATTGAAAAGCACATTAATCTAAGTCCACAAAAACGTCCAGTTAAATGAACAACTGAGAACGGCCAAAGAAAAGGCTGGCTGTTCCTCTTACTGCAATAAGACATATCAGCAACAGTCACAGCAGAGTTTAGCAACATGACTTAGGACCTGCCGAGCCCCCTCCAAAATCCCAAGCAGGGCAAGGTGGGGATGCACAAGAAGTTAGAGCTGGGGGATGTGGAAAAGCTGGATCTCCAAAGCAATTGTCTCGGCTTCTGCAGACAGGGGAGGGGGAATCTCCTGTTTCAAGGGGTACTTGATAGAAGGCTTTTAAAGACAATTGCAGTGGGCTTTCCCACTTCCTTTCACCTTAAGCCACAAAGAAATAAAACAGAAATACAATCATGGCACTAACACTGAGTGAGCATTTACCATAGACCAGTTAGTAACAACCCATGAAGTTAGTAACAACCTATGAAGTGCATGTCATTACTTCCTTTGCTTTTCAAAAGAAATAAAGAAAGAAGTTAAATAACCTTCCCCAAATCATAGCGAGTAACCAAAGGGTCAGATTCAAAGTCCATCGAGTACCAAATCCTACACTCTCAGCAACAAGGACAGTGCGTCCCTCGGCCAGAAGGTATCAGTGGTAGCATGTCTGCACCCAGTAGTAAATGAGATAAGGAGGCGACAGAACTTCCGGTCCCGCCCTCGAGGAGCTTTATGTTTGTTTACAGCAAGCAACAATTACCAAGCGAGAATGCGGGTACATGAGGAGCGCAGATGGTAACTCACTGTCACAGAAAACCAGAGCTCCAAGGACACAAACAGAGGGACCCTCATCTAGGGCAACAAAGACATGTCAAGGGTGACCCTCAAGTAGGCAGTGCTTGAGAAAGGATGAAGGCAACATTGCTGTACCTTCTCTCTCTCTCTCTCTCTCTCTCTCTCTCTCTCTCTCTCACACACACACACACACACACACACACACACACACACACACACACCAATGAAAAATTAGTTCCAATTTTCATCTTTAAGGATTACACTATTTGAAAAAAATCTTAAAACACAGACCAGTGTTCTAGAGAAAAGTGAATTAACCACCTAAGGCATTCATACACTCCAACCCAATGCTACTCTTTGAAATGAATCCTAAATTTTAAACCAGTCTCAGGGTCATCCTGCTTCAGGGACAAACAGCATGAGAACCACCTGTTCCACAAGGCCTGGCCTGCGGACGAACGCTGCATGACACAGGAAGTATGAGATTTTGCCTATTTTCCTCAAAATCTCTTTGGATCCCATTTCTGTTATGGTGACCATATACCTGACAGGAAGCAGCTTAACAGGGAGTTGGCTTTGGCTCCCAGTTCAAGGAACACAGTCCATCATGGCAGCAGCGGCTTGTGGTGGGGTTTTCCCCAGGCCCCAAAGTTTTCACATCCTCCCCAAACAGCGCCACCAGCTGGAGCCCAGCTGTTCACACACCAGCTGTGAGCATGCAGAGGGTATTTCCTACTGAAGCCGTAAGAGTCTGCCACAGACCCTACAGACCCATGGCCATCCATGATGCAAAAGGAATCTAGTCCATACTTCAAAAAGTCTCACTGTCCTACGCTGCCTAAAAGGCCAGTCAGTGTCTTCTGAGAATTGAGGCAATTTTGTAACTCTGACCCCTGTAAAAAATCAAAATGCATACTTCCAATATAAAACGGCACGCAGTAAAAATCCCGGAACAGGCGGGCAGCGGCGAAAGGCTGGCCAAAACCAATCAGGAGCAGGGCAGGGCAAACAGAAAACCTGGAGCACCATGTTTATAACCTGGGGCTCCTGGTGACATAGCCCAGACTCAAAAGGACTGTGTAGCCTCACCCTGCCATCCTCGGTGACTGCAGCACATGTGGTCACTCACCTTAGCTTTCTTCCACAGGAGTCCCCTGTTCCTGACATCTCTAACACACTGGGGTCGCCAGTGCAGCTTAACCTCCCCTTCACAGCTCCACAGACAGCCTACTCAGGAGCTCCATACATGGAAGCCACGGCTGCTACACACTAGCTGCTACACACTGCCTAGCTCAGCCAGGGACCTTGGTGCAAGCCTCCATGACCTCCTAACTCTTACATCTGCTGATCCACACACACAAAACCAGGACTACATGGATGCCAGCACCAAGGTCTGCCTGCATACTGACATTCGTTTTCCCACAGCTGCAGTGGCCTCTAAGTCCCTGGACAGCTGAAGCCAGGAAAACATTTCTATAGGTGATCCTGTTGGAACACAGTGCCCTGGAGACACCTTCCTGTGGTCCCCATATGGAGGGAGCGCACTTTCTTTTCAGTTACAGAAACTGCGTCACAGTACCACAGCTTTATCACCTGCAGTCTGGTCCAAACTTTAAACTCACTCACACTCTTTTACTCCCAAGTGCACACTCTTCAGACCTTGCTGCTCCACTCTGTCAACGCATGATAAACCTGACCCAAAGCAGCGAGCAACAAGAGCACAGCACCCTCGAGGCCAGGCTGCACGGAACTCATTTCCACCACAGAAATTCACCCACCACCTCTGACTTCAGTATCGCCAGTTTGCTTCTAGGAGACCCGGGTCCCTGACATCTTTAACACACTGGAGGCTCCAGTGCAGAAAAGAGCCAAATTCTTTCCAGAACGTAACATGAATGGCTGGCCACCAGCCCAGCCCCCAACAGATTCCTATCCTCCAGGAATAGGAGTCTACTCTTACTCTCTACATGTACACTGATATTCTGGTCTTCCAAATTCTAAGCAGAATGTCCTATTAAGCTCTGCTTATAATAGAGCTTTCTAGCCTACAACTCCAAACTTTTCCACACTCCTCCCACAAACCAGTTCCAAAGACCTACAAACCGATGGCCTTATAGACCACACAGTCACAGTAATGGCCTACAAACCGCAAAGTCACAGTAATGGCCTTACAGACGATGGTCATAGTAACAGCCTTACAGACCATTGTCACAGTAACAGCCTTACAGACCATTGTCACAGTAACAGCCTTACAGACCATTGTCATAGTAACAGCCTTACAGACCATTGTCATAGTAATGGCCTTACAGACCACACAGTCATAGTAACGGCCTTACAGATCACATGGTCATAGTAATGATCTTATAGACCACACAGTCATAGTAACA
>CABHPP010106858.1:7556-20354 GCA_902168425.1 Peromyscus attwateri
GAGGAATTCACACCAAGATACACCCCAAGTCTCCAGCCCCTGACTTGAGACTTAAGAAGCACAGCTTACAGTCATCCACCCTCTCCTCAGCCCATTGCCTGTCAGGGCTGATGACCAAAGGGCTGCGGGATAAAGATTCTCAGGGTCGGGGAGAGTAATGAGCCCAAACAGGAAAGGGTAAGGGAGCCATTAGAAACGGCAGGGTAAACATGTGGTGCAGAGCCATGAGTAGCCACCCACGCCCCACTAGGGTCAACCCCTTCCCCTAGTCGAGCCATGCTCCTACCACAACTGGCGTCCCTTCCTTTTCCCACCCCAAATTTGAGCAGTGGTCCTCCATCTTGGGGAGCATCAGGGTGGAAAGAGGCCATGTGACACCATCCCAAAGACACACACCGGGGCTGGGAGCTGAGGAACTGGCGGTCACTGAGCCAGCCGAAGAGGGGGTCGTTGAAGCTGTTCCAGAGGAGGAATACAGTCTGCAAGAAAAGAGAGATGGGGAGCTGGAGAGATGGCTCAGCGGTTAAGAGCACTGGCTGTTCTTCCAGAGGACCTGGGTTCAATTCCCAGCACCCACATGGCAGTTTACAACTGCCTGTGACTCTGCCTCCCGGGGATCCGACACCAACAGACATACATGCAAGCAAAATATCAATGCACATAAAATAAATAAATCATTAAAAGAAGAAGAGAAAGAAAAGAGAGATGGGAAGCTGGACTACACAGGGCTCCCCAGCTCTAGTCTTTCCCCAAAGAAGGCGGCAGCTTCCGACAGGCAGGCTTTTGTTCGTGTAAGTTCTTCCGCCAAAGCCCCTCTCCTGGCTGGTCCACATTTCAAACCTAGTGACCCAGGGCAGCTTGTAAGTGTATCCCACCTAAGGCAGTGGCCAGGGGTGCTACTAGAATTCTCCTGAAGAGTCATTAAGACTCCGCCAGCTTTTCTGGGTGAGTCTTGCTAAACAACACAGCCTGCCCGCAAAGCGCCTGCCACTGGGACAGAACCCAGCTCCTTTTGTCTGCCTGGTCGCCTGATGCCCTAGCCTCCCACTGCCACTGGCTGCCCCATGGCTGGCCTACCTCTCCAATCCAGAAGGACACTTTGTTGATCTTATACACCGAGACAAAGGTGTCCACATAGTACAGCAGGAACACATTATGCAGGATGGAGGTGAAGAGGGACACGGAGCCATACACCACGGCTGTGGGCAGGCCCAAGAGCCAGGCTCGGGGCCGGGCTAGCCCCATGGCTGCTGCCCACGCCTCAGCCCCAGGAGCACCAAGGAGGGCTCACGGACGTTGGCAGTCTGACCATTCTCGTCTCTGGGGAAGAAGAAACCAGTTAGCAACAAGGATCGGCACTAACTGTCTCTCAATCTAGCTCTCCGAGTCCTTTAACTTTTAAGGTAAAATAATTCATTCCAGGCTGGGGTCTGTAGCTCAGTGGCTGCCTTCTAGTCTAGTGCCTGGGTTTAATCCCTGACACTGAAAAAATTTTATTTTCTTAAACTCGTTTCCTTTGGGAGGGAATTTGCATGTAAAACGAAGCTGGGGAATTACCAATAAAGTAGGGCAGAAACAATCTAAGCTAGAAGCCACCACTCTGGAGTTACTCCAGGAAACTGAGATGGCCTATGGGAAGAGAAGGCGGGCATCCAAGTACTGGGCCAGCTCACATTATAGGGCTGGCTGCTCAGCACACTGTACAGCCTTCACTGTCTAGACATGACCACAGCGGGTTTAAGCAGTATGCTTACAGCATCGGTCAAGGTCAAAGGGAATCATTATGTGAAAGAACAGGTGGATTAAATGAAAAAGCCCACAGTAAATGCTCTATACACCAGGCATGATGGCACACGCCTCTAACCCAGCACTAGGAAGGCTGAGACAGGAAGACCACTATGTCAGCCTGGGCTACATAGCTCAGGCCAGCCTTGGTTACATGATGAAACCCTACTGAGAGATGGGGCAGTGTGTTCAATAAGTACATATTGGTATGATCATTATCTTTACAAAATTCTAAGAACACTATTATGGTCTTATAGAACAACCCCAAATTAAAAAATGCTGAGGAACTTAGCCAATGTCATATAGCAAAAGAGCAACAGATTTGAATCCAGACTTTATTCCCTTTTCTCATCAAATCCTATAAATTTTCCCCTTTCTTGAATTCTGGTCTACTTAGTGAGTTCCAGGCCAGCCAAGTTACATAGTAAAAACTGGTCTCAAAAGAAAGAAAAAAAAGAATAAGATGTACTCATACACTGATTCCAGAAACACCACAAGGAACTAACTCCAAGGGTTTATGTGTAGAGGTATGCACAGCAGCAACATTTATAAACAGCAAACAGCTGGACACAGTCCAGGGCTATAACTAAAGGGCAAGCTTGATTCTCTCCAAAAAGTGCCACACATGGGCAATGTTGGCATTGGGCACACAGACTGAAGAACAAACACTATATGAGAGCATATGGAAGCTGGGGGTGTAGCTCAGGGGTAGAGCACTAGTCTAGCATCTACAAGGCCCTGGGTTCTATCCCAGGCAAGGAGGTGGGGGATGAGAACCCACAAATATGACCTACTTGGATACAACATCAGTGCATTTGAAACCAAATTAAGATGGAATCATATCGAATCTGTGTGGTTAGTCCATATTAAAATGAAAATTGAATATCAAGTGTGCTGGCTAGTTTTATGTCAATTTGACACAAGCTAGAGTTAACTGAAAGGAGGGAACCTCACTGAGAAAATGCCTCCTTAAGATCTGACTGTAGGCAAACCTGTAGGGCATTTTTGTAAATAGTGGAGGAAGGTGCAACCCATTGTGAATGGTGCCACCCCTGGGCTAGTGGTCCTAAGTTCTATAAGAAAACAGGCTGAGCAAGTCATGGAGAGCAAGCCAGTAAGCAGCATCCCTCCATGGCCTCTGTATCAGTTCTTCTCTCCAGGTTCTCACTCTGAGTTCCTGTCCTGACTTCCTTCAGTGATGGACTATGGCAATGGAAGCTTAAGCCTAATAAACCCTTTCCTCAACTTGCTTTTGGTCATGGTGTTTCAACATAGCAATAGTAACTCAAAACTAACAGCAATAGTAACCCAAAGCTAGCTGGGTGGTGGTGGCACACACCTTTAATCCCAGCACTCAAGAGGCAGAGCCAGGTGGATCTCTGTGAGTTCAAGGCCAGCCTGGACTACAGAGTTAGCTCCAGGACAGCAAGAGTTACACAGAGAAACTGGTTGTGGGGTATTTATACACTGTGTGAAGATGTATTTGCTGCGATTGGTGTGATAAAAAGCTGAACAGCCAATAGGCAGGCAAGAGATATAGGCAGGACTTCCAGGGAGAGAAAAGAAGAGGAGGAGAATCGAGGTGCTGGAGAGACAACGTGGAGAGGAAACTGGAAGTGCAAGATGGAAGAGAGGTAACGCCACGAGACAGAATGTAGATTAATATAAATGGGTTAAGTTAGAAGAGCTAGCTAGGGACAAGCCTAAGCTATAGGCTGAGCTTTCATAATTAATAGTAAATCTTCATGTCATTATTTGGGAGCTGGATGGTGGGACAGAGAAAGACTCATCACATATAGCGTCCAACGTGAAGGCTTGAATATCCACACAGGGCTTGAGAAAGCAGTCTCTCAGGTTGGCTCTGCATACAGAGGTGTGGTTCTTTTAAGAAGCCCTGCTGTGCAGCAGAGCACTTGAGCAGCCAGCAAGCCAGGTAAAAATGCCTGCTGAATTGAATCGTGGTGGACACAGGCAGCTTCCCAGGGCTGGGGCAGAGCATGACACTAGGCTCTCAGGGAACCCAGTGGGGCAGAGTCAGCTGCCAGAGCTGTGTAACAGCTGATGTGGACATTTAAGATTTCTCTCTAGGTCACAGAATGCTGCAGGCATGTAGTAAAGCAGTTCAAACCGAGAAAACCTTTAAAAAGATACAGTTTAAAAAAAATGAGTGGCCGGGCGTTGGTGGCGCACGCCTTTAATCCCAGCACTCGGGAGGCAGAGGCAGGCGGATCTCTGTGAGTTCGAGGCCAGCCTGGTCTCCCAAGTGAGTTCCAGGAAAGGCGCAAAGCTACACAGAGAAACCCTGTCTCGAAAAACCAAAAAAAAAAAAAAATGAGTATAGACAGTTATAGAAAAAAATAGTTTAAAAATAATAAAAGTCTTTAAAGAGAGAGTAAAGTAATATAAAAAAAATAATGTAAAGATGGGAAATCCAGGTGTCTGGATCCTGTATGTGTTTTATGGACTGGGAATTTTTTAAATGCTAATGCACAAAAAAACAATAGCTGCTGAGAGACATTGGGTTATGGAAACTGCTAAATTAAACCAACCTATAAATTTTTAAAATGTCTTAACTTCAAAATGGAAGTCAGAAAATATGTTGCACTGGGGGAGAGGTTATGCCTTTGTTTCCATAGGAAACAAACAGTTATGATTCTCTTCAAAATTAATGAAGATTAGATTTGATTGGTGGAGACCTCTGGAAAAATCTTGGCTATAGACATGAAAAAAGGAACCAAGAAAGACTACAGGACAGGTGATGTATATGCTAATCTCTCTACTATGGGAACAGCTCTGAGACTGGATGAGACATGATAAATCTTGTTGGCTACAGAGTCCTCATGGCTTATTATTACATGCCATCCTTTCATATGGCATGGATAGAGTGTTGGTTATATAGTCCAAACAAACATAAACAGATGCCTTTTACCTGCTCAAACATGAAACAAAAAAATCATCTTTAACTGACTTGTGCACAGTCTATACTTGTGTTAATGCAGATATATGTTACCTTTAAAAGTTTGTGTTTTGGGGGAAAAAAAAGTTTGTTTTCGGGCTGGAGAGATGGCTCAGAGGTTAAGAGCACTGACTGCTCTTCCAGAGGTCCTGAGTTCAATTCCCAGCAATCACATGGTGGCTCACAACCATCTGTAATGAGATCTGGTGCCCTCTTCTGGCCTGCAGTCATATATGCTGTATACATAATAAATAAATAAATCTTAAAAAAAAAAAAGTTTGTTGTGGTGATAATGTGTTCCCCGAAATATTGTTCACCCTAATAAATTTATCTGGGGTCAGAGAACAAACAGCCACTAGATACAAAGGCTAGAAAATGGTGGCACTCACACCTTTAATCCTAGCATTCCAGAGACAGAAATCCCTCTGGATCTCTGTGAGTTCAAGGCCACATTGGAAACAGCCAGGCATGGTGACACACACCTTTAATCCCAAGAAGTTAGTCTTTAATCCCAGGGAGTGATGGCAGAAAGCAGAAAGGTATATAAGGCATGAAGACCAGGAATTAGAAGCATTTGGCTGGTTAAGCTTTCAGGCTTCTAGCAGCAGTTCAGCTGAGAGCCATTCGGATATGAGGACACAGAGGCTTCCAGTCTGAGGAAACAAGACCAACTGAGAATCCGGTGAGGTGAGGTAGCTGTGGCTTGTTCTGGTTCTCTGATCTTCCAGTTCACCCCAATACCTGGCTCAGGTTTGATTTTATTAATAAGAACTTTTAAGATTCCTGCTACAGTTTGTGTTTTCAGAAAAAAAAAAAAAAAAAAAAAAAAAAAGGACCAGACACCAATAAAGACAAGTAGCCCAGGAGATCCAGCCTTAGAATGCCTCTTTTGTATTTTCCTCAAAATTCTGAATCCAGAACAACTTCAAAGCTGCTAGCTGAGATGGTCCAACATCACCCACTACTCCAACCAGGACTTCAGATAAGCCCTGCATTTTCCCATCACACAGAGACTAAACAAAAAAAATAATACAGCTAGCTCTCCCAGGACTTGACCATTATCCCAATTTTCACAGGGTCCCATAAAGATGCTGTTGTCCCCAGACAACAGGAAGCAGTCTAGATAAGATGATATCCACATTCCCTAGAGCTGGGGTGGGTGGTTTTGGTCATTTGGTGGGTCATGGGTGTTTGTCATCATTTAGGGGGGTTGGTTACAAGTTGTTATTGGTAATGGTCAAAAAAGGAGCTAAACTAAGGAGTTTAGATTCAGGGATCTCTTTCTCAAGGGCAAAGAGGCGGGTATAGTATAGAAATGATGAGATTAAAAGGGTAGATAGTTGAGTCTACTTTTAAACAACCACTAGTCTCAAATATTTTACATTGGTATGCATTTTTGTATATTGATACAAATTTAAGGTTATTTTTGTTATACTGTATATATGTTTCTACTCTTGTTTAAGGTATTGTACCTATGCAGCTAACTTAAAAATGTAATATAAAGTTCTAGTCCTTGAAAGCTATTATTATAAACCATTTAGGATAATTAAGAAATACAGGTTAGTAGTTATCCATAACAATCAAACTTGTAGTCTTGTAAGGTATGTTTTCAAGGTCAGAGATATAGTTTAGATAGATAGATGGTGTTCAAACACTTCAGAGACCTACAGAATATGACATTTAAGATGTTTAAATAACATAAGGCTTTTCATGACAGTGAGATGCATCTGTTCCTGGCAGCACCAATCTACATCAAAAAGGATGATGAGCATCAAAGATCCTCCATATGGAGTTTGTTTTCTTTGTGGCAAAAGTCAGCCACTGGGCAACAAACTGCCCTTGCCTCAACTGCTGTCAGTATGCTGTCCAAATTGGACAAGCAGGACACAAAAGAAAGTGACTGTCGAACTTTGCCAAGACAAGGTGGGACAATCTTTCAAAATTCCTACTTCACAGAAAAGTCTGTCAGATAGTCTAGGCCTGTAGGCTTAAGATGGATGCCCCAACATTACAGAGGAACCTTGGGTGGTTGTCCAGGCAGCCAGCTGTCTCTGTCCTTCCTATAGTTTTGTAAGTTGTTTGCTCTGCGCTTCCTGTTTACTTGGGTTATATTGTATCCTTCTCAGGTCTCTGATGGCTTATAGTTACAGTTTTCCTTGTTACCAAATTCCAAAAAGAAACTTACATAAGAGATAAAAAGTATATAAGGTTGAGAGACCTAAACACTTAGATTGTTTATCTGAGAAAATGTTTTTGAGGTCTAAAAAGATAGTTTTGTATTGGTAATACAAGTTAGGATAGAAAGTGAATTAGGTACAAAACTTTGGACTCACTAAGATTGGATAGATAATACAGTACTTTCTCCAAATTTGCCAAATACAAATGGACTGGACATTTTATTTATTTATTTATTTTCTTTTTTGAGACAGGGTTTCTTTGTGTAACAGCCCTGGCTATCCTGGAACTTGCTTCTGTAGACCAGCCTGGCCTCAAACTCACAGAAATCTGCCTGCTTCTGCCTTCCAAGTGCTGGGATTAAAGGCGTGCACCACCACCACCACCACCACCACCACCACCACCACCACCACCACCACCACCGCCCAGCTGTGAATGTAATTCTTACCTGATAACTGTTCTTATCATATGTAGTTTTACTATGTTAGTTAAAACCTTTCCTTTTTATTCAGACAAAAAGGGGGAAATGCGGGATAGTTTATACACTGTATAAAGATGTACTTGCAGTGATTGGTGTAAAAAAAAAAAAAGCTGAATAGTCAATAACTACGCAAGAAGTATAGGTGAGATTTCCAGGGAGAGAAAGGAAGAGGAAGAGGAATCTAGGCACACCAGAGATGCTGGGAGACGTGGAAAGGAAACAGGAGTTGCAAGATGGAAGAGAGGTAAGGCCATGTGATAGAACGTAGATTAATATAAATGGGTTAATTTAAGTTTTAAGAGCTAATTAGGAACAAACCTAAGCTATAGGCCAAGATTTCATAATTAATAAGTCTCTGTGTCATTATTTGGGAGCTGGCTGGCGGGACAGAGAAAGACTCGTTACAGAAACCCTGTCTTGAAAAACAAAATACAACAACAACAAAAAGTAACCCAAAACTAATAATAATAGTAATCTAAACTAAGACATCAAGAAATGATGGTCATGTGAGGACAAAGCCTGCAGTAATGTAGCCATGAGCCAAGGAATGCTGAGCATCACGAGTGGATTTCCAAAAGCTAGACAGAGAGGGAAGGGCTCTCCTCTAGCGCCTCCAGCAGAAACATGACCCTGCTAGGCCCTTGAATGTGTACTCTTGCCCTCCAGCCATGAGAGAATACAGAATACAGAGTTGCTTTAAGCCATCAGTTAGTATCTGTTATGGTAGCTAATGCCACTGACAGGGATTTTCAGAGAGCCTCTGATCTCTTCCCGAGACTGCATGGTCAGAGGTTGCACATACCCTCCCCCACCAGTCATAGCCTGTTTGCCCTCTGCCCTCGTCCAACAGAAGGAACAATGTTTCCAAGGGTCTGTCCTTGCCCCAAGACCCAGCCTGCCACATTCCTACCATGCCTGCAAGGTATCTACAATGTAGCCTTTCCCTACCATGCCTGCAAGGTGTCTACAATGTAGCCTCTCCCAGCCCAGCCTCCCTTTCCTCTGACAAGCCTTTGTTCTTGCTGATTCTTTCTGTGGACTGGACCACCCAGGTCTGTACCTGCCATCCTTAGGAGCTAGCATGGAGCCCAGACTTCTCACACTCCTTTGGGACTACTGGTGCAATACTGTAATCCCAGACACTCAGGAAGCTGAAGCAGGGGGATTGAGGCCAGCTTGGGCAATGGAGTGAAACCCTGTCCTAAAGAGTAATTTCTCACTTCTGCACTTGACTAGTCTAGGAATAAATAAGTAAGTAAGTAAGTAAGTAAGTAAGTAAATAAATAAATAAATAAATAAATAAATAAATAAATAAATAAATAGTAAAAGGAAGGCTGGATGGGCTAGCCAGGTGATGGTGGCACACACCTTTAATCCCAGCATTTAGGAGGCAGACGCAGGCAGATCTCTGAGTTTGAAGCCAGCCTACTCTACAGAGTGAGTTCCAGGACAGCCAAGGGAACACAGAGAAACCCTGTCTCAAATGCCAGGCATTGTGGTGTGTGCCTTCAATTCTTTGGACTTGAAAGATGCAGGCAGATCTCTGAGTTCAGGGCCAGCCTGATCTACATAGTGAGATCCTGTTTCAACACATACTCTCTCTCTCTCTCTCTCTCTCTCTCTCTCTCTCTCTCACACACACACACACACACACACACACACACAGAAACACAAACTTTTTTTTTTCATGACAGGGTTTCTCTTTGTAGCCTTGGCCATCCTGGAGCTCCCTTTGTAGACCAGGCTGACCTCAAACTCACAGAGATCCACCTGCCTCTGCCTCCCAAGTACTGGGATTAAAGACATGTGCCACTACTGCCCAGCTCACTCACACATTCATATATATATACACACACACAGCCCAGAAAATGTGGCTTCAGGACCTTTGGGAACATGAAACAAAATATCACCTCCATTACTATCTATAACTCAGGTCACTATCACTGTGGTGGTTTGAATAAAAATGGCCCTCATGGGCTCATATGTTTGAATGCTTAGCCACCAGGGAGCAGAACAGTTTGAAAGGATTAAAAGGATTAGAAAGTGTGGCCTTGTTGGAGGAAGTATGTCAGTGGGGATGGGCTTTGAGGTTTCAAACACCCAAGCCATGCCTAGGCTCTCTCTCTGCCTGAGCATCAGGCTGTAGCTCTCAGCTACTGCTCTAGCATCTGCCTACATGCATGGCTCCCTGCCATGATGATGGACTAACCCTCTGAAACTGTAAGCAAACCTCAAATGCTTTCTTTCATAAGAGTTGCCTTGGTCATGGTGTCTCTTCACAACAATAGAACAGTGACCAAGACAGTCACCTCACCCTTCTCAAAAGTCCTTTATTCAAATTCCTAGCCTTTGTCAAAGGCTACTCCTACTCAATGACTGGCTTTTGTCACTGGAGAAGGAGAACCTCCCTGCTGAGGTCCGTAGTCTCCAAGTTGGCTCCCTAAACCTATCCTGAGGTGAGGCTAGAAGAGCTAGCTCAAAGGGTGGTGAGATAGAAAGGGCATGTGTTTTGCCCTTGGAAGGGGAAGGGTTCAAATCACTACTTCCTCCCACAGGTGGAATCTAGTCATTTACTTCTACTGAGCCTTGATTTCCTCATCTGCAAAATGGGGAAATAAGAGCGGTCTTTACAAGAATACAGCAAGCATTAAACTAATACTCAGGACACCGTGAGTACCACCCTAGGCACAAGGCAGATGCTTAAAAACTAGCTTTTTCTTCCTTGAGACAGTGGACCTTTAGACCAGGATGGCCTGGAACTCACAGACATGTCTGCCTCTACTCCCAAGTTCAGCTTTTTCTTAAAGAGGGTTGGGTCAGAGCTAGTGGAATATCCCAGGACTCAGGCTGCTTTCCGAAGTAAGGGAAGTGAGGGAAAAACTTGGACACAGGAGGGAGTCAGAGAGGAAGCCTGCAAACAACACCCAGAAAGAACTCCAGAGATGAACCCCCGTCACAGACCTCAGGTGAAGGCAGAGCTTTCCACACAGGTGAGGCAGCCCTGGAGAGGCTGGAGGAAGATGCCGTGGCGAGTCCTTTCCAGTCTGCGTTTCTCCTCCAGATTCCGCTCCTCCAACAGCAAGCAAACAGCCTTCCTCCTCTGGTCTTCCCACCCTCCGCCCACTTCACAAGAGAACAGAGGCCCCACCATGGCTAGCACGGAGCCCACATTGTTGTAGGTGCATAAGCTGCATATCCTGTATCCTGTGACCTGCAACCGGACTCACCACTCCCTTCCATACTTCACCTTGCACAAGAGCTGGAGGCCTGGCCTGGGAACAGCCTAGTTGGTGGCCTTGGGCCAGCTACTCCCTCTCCCTGGGCCAGTGGGGAAGTTAATACCAACTCTCTTCAAGTGGGGCTTAAATGCAAAAGGAACAGAAAGCACCAAGCATAGAGCCTAGGACACAGGACTCTCCATAAACAATAGCTCCCACGGGTTTCATGACCTTTAAAAATCAGCTGGGATTGGGGGACATGGCTTAGAGTGTAAATGCACTTGTCCAAGCGCAAGACCTGCACTCGATCCATGGAACCAACGTAAAAATGGAAGGTGAGGTGCTGGAGGGATGGCTCACTAGGAGCATTATTGTTCCCGTACAGGACCCATGTTCAGTTCTCGGCACCCACATGGCAGCTCACAACCATCTGTAATTCCAGTTCCAGGAGATCTACTGCCTTATGACCTCCACGGATTCCTGCATGCAGATGATGCATACACACACTCAGGCAACCCACATACAGGTAAAACTGAATAAATCTCTTTTTAGGGGGATGGGCAGTTTTAAGACAGGGTTTCTCTGCATAACAGCCATGGCTATCCTGGAACTTACTCTGTAGACCAACTCACAGAGCTCCACCTGCCTCTGCCTCCAGAGTGCTGGGATTAAAAACATGCGACACCACCACTTGGCTAAATAAATTAACAACAACAACAAAATGTTCTTGGGGCCAGGCATGGTGGCATACACCTTCCCCCCACCCCACCCCCGAGACAGGGCTTCTCTGTGTATCCCTGGCTGGCCTGGAACTCCCTCTGTGGACCAGGAACTCCCTCTGTGGACCAGGCTGGCCTCAAAATCACATAGATCTGCCTGCCTCTGCCTCCTGAGTGCTGGGATTAAAGGCGTGTGCCCCCCCCCCCACTCCAGACTGGCACACACCTTTAATCCCAGCACTCAGTAGACAATTCAGGTAGATCTCTGTGAGTTTAAGACCAGTCTGGTCTACACAGTAAGTTCCAGGCTAGCCTGCATTACATGGTGAGATCTTGACAACGGAAGCCAAGGACCAACACTTGAGGTTGTCCCCTGACTTGTACACATTCACTGTGACCCATGAATGCATACCCTTAAATGCAAACATGTACACACACACACAGATATCATGTATATAATGTTTTCTTTACAAAATCAGTTAGGGACCCCTCTGACAAATATATTTTTTGTTTGTTTATTTGAGGTAGGGTTTCACTATGTATCCTGTGCTGACCTGAAACTCCTTAGGTAGACCAGGCTGGCCCCAAACTTGTGGCAATCCTCCTGCCTCAGCCTCACCTGTGCTAGAATTACAGGTGTATGCCTCCACACACAGCTCTGTTACTATTACAGTATTCAATATGGACGCCTCTCACAGCCTGCAACATCCCAGTCTTTCCCATGTGTCATTCTCCAAATTCTTTTTTAAATGCCACCTCCACACGTTGATTCATGTGGCCCCCTCCATCCCCAAATCCCTGGATGTGACTGTGTGCTGGCTCTTAGCACTTAGGACAGGTCCGGCTTCCATATCCACTGTTGTGAATCCTTCATAGTTCAGTTACTATTCCCATCTACACTTTATAGATGCAACCAAGGCTCTGAAGTTTAAATAACCAGCCCACAGTCACAAGCTATGAAGTGCTGGAACCAAGGTTCAAAATCGGTTTTGACTACAGATCTCGGCACTTCTTACGTCACCCTACACCCCCTTCCACAGTCTTTATCAAATCCTGTTCAGTCAGTGCTCAGGCCAGGGTCATCATCTCCAGGCTCAGTCAGGTATTGTCTACCTGTTTAAGTACCTCTGTTTCCTTATCTCCCTCGAGCCCACAAGCTCCTTCCAAGCTCCTGTACCACACAGCAAATGCTCAATTAATGCCTGCTTAGTCCATTGTCCTGTGCCTTAGAAAGGACAGTCATTGGAAAACTCCCAGAGCCCACAGCGGGTGTTCCGATTGGCTGTGGAAGACGAAAGAACAGTAGCAACCCGGAAGCCGTATTGTCCCTCTGAGTGAACCATGAAGCAGATGTACAGAGGAGATAAAACTGCCAAGAGTAACATTGTTTACACTTTCTCCAAGGACACAGCACCATGCGAAGAGAACACTATGGGCAGAGCGTGGTCCAGGCAGTAAAAGGGG
>CABHPP010106859.1:212-25557 GCA_902168425.1 Peromyscus attwateri
TTTTTTAAGAAAGCCAGTTCTTCTATATTTTCAAAGTTGCCATTATGAAGTTAATAATGTTCCCTTATTAAGTGCTATGTGTCCATTGATGGCTAGGGCTCCTTTTACTTACAAGGTGACTTTATGTGCTCCCCAAAACCCCCTCCACTCATTTCAATACAAATAGGTAGACCACTACCAGGAGACTGCTCCCTTTGAGCATAGTTTTGAACTGCCAGATTTATCACGAATGAAATTCACACACAAACCACAGCATCCAGAGGTATAGTTGGTCCCTCCCTTTGGGACCTGTCCCTACAGATGAGCCTTCCCTTTGGGACCTGTCCCTACAGATGAACCCCCCTTTGGGACCTGTCCCTACAGATGAACCTTCCACCCTCAGATTTCCAGGGGAAGCAGCATTGTCTTAGAGGGGATGAAGTGACAGCCTTGTGGGACCCATGGCCCTAGAGTGGGCCGTGGAGAACCATGAAGGACCACTGAGCACTCAAAGCCAGACATACTCCACTTGTTTTAACATAAGTTCAACTCTGGGAGATTTTACCCTGTGTCGGTCAGTCTGTGCCCGGCTGAGTCACTCCATATTATGTGAACAGTGGCATTCAGACCACACCATGCCCTTGCTGAGTCCATTATAAAAGTAGCACTTGGTCCAACTTTGACTATAACACAGAGGCAGGAGTATTAAAAACCACACCAAGAACCAGGACTCAGAATTTACCCAACACACCAGACTGATGGAGGGTACAACAGTTTCACCCAGACCCCGTAAAGAGGACGACACCCATCCTGCCAGGTGACAGCCCTAACTGACCTGCCCTCTGACCACTGGGAGTGTGTACCAAAGCAGCAGCAGCCAGAGGCTGTCTCCAGGACTTTAGCTCAATGCTCGATGATGGACTGGGGTCTCCCCAGAGTGCCATCTGCCTGTCCATCTATCTGTCCACCCAAACAGACCTGGTCCTCTACCTCACCTCCAGGTCCTACAACACTAAAGCTTGGTTCTGCAGCCTCCATATGGGTTTGTTAATCTATCCACCTGCAGTCTTCTCTACTTCTGCTTCCAGGGAGCCCTCCTTGATTTCTTAGAACTCTTCAGCACTTAACCCTTCTAGAGCCATTCTGTGACCTACATAGGCAGATAGAGGGCAGATAGATAGATAGATAGATAGATAGATAGATAGATAGATAGATGATTAGTGTGGGAGACCAGCTGAATGACCATTTCCCACAGTTACGATAGGGTACTCTTGAGGAGTGAGGGATAAGAAATATTAAATAAAAGAGGGGAGAGAAACAGATAGAAACTCAGGATAGCCTCTGGAGGGCCTGGATCATTATCTACCAGCCCCCTTCTGTCTCTTCTAAAGGGCTATTTATACGAATGCCAAGGAGTGGAGCAAAAGACCTCCCCCTAGTACAGCCAATTGTAGACCCTTCCAGTCACCTAGTAACCATGCACGTGGTCAAACAATCCTCTAATGCAGCCCTGCTGGGTAAAGCAAGTTCAGATCTCACTAGGAAACCTTTGTGGGCTTCCACAGATTAGATAGATTGATAGAAAGACAGACAGACAGACAGATAAATGGATGTGGTATGTGATATTTGATCTGAGAATTGATATTAGTGATTGGTTGGAATGAAAGAGTCTGTGCTTGTTTCTGCCAGCTACCAAGGGAGTCAGGATTGCTTGGTAAATTACGACTAACAAAGCTTACTTACCTTGTGAAACTTCCTCCATTCAATAAATCTGACCTTGAATAAAGAAACCACACATCATCTGTTTCTGGTGTGGTGCTATGTGTCATCTTTTTAGATGCCTTGTCCATTGTCCTGGCCAATGCTGGGATGGACAGTGAGGTTCATACATGACAATGGGGTGGGGGTGGGAGACAGAAGCAGCAGAACAGCTTGGCTGGGTGGAGTTTTCCCTTCACTGTAGCTGGCTGCCCACGCCCAGGCCTCCCCCTCCCCATGCCCCACTGAACACCCCATGCACCTTCTGTCCCACTGGGAGCTCCTTCAGGAAGCTCTGATTGCAACGTCCTGAATTCCAGCTTTCCTTCTCCCATAGCCCTGGGCTGTCAGAAGGCAAGCTGGCCACATGGCGTGACTCACAAGCCTGACATCTACTAGTCATGGTCTTAGGTAACATTTTATTATCTGCCCCTGTTACGTGAAGTTTTGTTTTACTCTCTTTATTCCTTATATTATTTACCTTAAACCCAATTGCCAGAAATGCCTTGCTGGTTCCAAGAGGCTGTAAGACTGCTCTGGGGTCTTTGGTGGATTTTGTTTTGTTTTTCTTTGTTGTTATTGTTTACTTTGAGACAGAGTCTCACCATGTAGCTCTGTCTAGCCTGGAGCTTGCTATACCAGTCTGGCCTCAAACTCACAGAGATTTGCCTGCCTCTGCCTCCCAAGAGCTTAGTGATATATTATAAGTATTTGCCTTTTAAAGATAAATTGTTTTCATTTGAGTAGAAGATTTCATGACAAGTGGCTGGTGTCAGCAAAATAAACAGTGCTCCCCTCGGAGGACCAAAAGAGATGGCTTATTCTGGAGCCAAATATAAGCAGTGATGGCCCCAGAACACAGGTTTAGGTCTCCCCAAATGTCATGTTCCGATGAGGTAAGAGAGAGGAAGTCACTAAAGAACACACTTTTCCATACACTTGTGGTCCATCAGGCGGGCGGTTACAGAAACACGGGGAAGCTCTGCTCCAGGCCTCAGGAGCTGTCTGACAGCATTCTTAGCCTCTTGGTGGTGGAAACTGGGGTCTGTTCATACATCCCAAAGGATTTCCCTAATGGCCACAAAAGATGTTAGGCCATTTCAGCAATAAATGGTTACTAAAGAAGCCAGAGCTGCTTCAGGATAATTTGTCTCTAAGCTAGCACCATTCCAACCTTTCCACATTACTGCGTTTCTGGTCAGTCCGCCTTTGCAGATACAGCTTCTTTCCAGGAATTCTCATCCACACTGCTCAGTCTCCTCCTCCCATCTTTGGGATTAACAACCCTTATGCCTGTTGAGTGGAGGTGGGGGCCACAGGCCTGCCCATCGAAGAGAATGAAATACAGGGCCTGCTTCTGCTTCTCTCTCCCTCTCCCTCTCTCTCTGAGCCTCAGTTTCCCCATCTGAATATGTTCTGGTAACTCCCTCATGTTGAGAAGCTTCTGCAGCAATGGGTAACACACAGAGGCAGGACTCAGTGCAGAGCAGGAAGTGCTGTCTACACAGACCTCAGTGTCTACCCGGTCCTCTGAACCTAGCTTCTGCCCCTCCTGCTTCATTGGGCCTGATGACGGCCAGAATACTAACTGGCTCTTTTGGAGTTCTTGAGTAAGGTGATGACGGCCAGAATACTAAATGGCTCTTGTTAGAGTTCTTGAGTAAGGTTCCAGAGCACTTGCCTTATCCACACTTCAAATTCTGTGACTTACATCCAACCACAGTCTCAAAGTATCAATTAGAAAACTCCAGAAACAATTCTGGGGATTCTGGCTAACCCACCCTAGCCATAGTCTCATGCCGTGGCCAGCGGGGTCTTCATCGGGGACCTGAAGGGAGGACCAGTGAATGAGAGGGACAAGAGACACAAAGAATGAGAGCAAGACAGGATGTCTGATCAAGCTCCAAAATTTTATTTTCCTCTTTAGGCATATATAGACAGGGGCAAAGAGGGGTGCAAGCAGGGAGTGGACTTTAATCATGGGTTGTTCAGCCAACAGGGAATGTTGCTGTAGGGATTATCTATTCTTGCTTAACTGCCTAACTGCAGCACGGTCGCCTAACTTCTAAGAAGAGGTTCTGGTATTTGTGAGAATAAGTTCTGGTGCTATGGAGACTTAAGCAAGGCCTAGATCTAGAAAAAGAGGAGAAGCCCAAATATGGTGGCATGTGTGTCAAGGGTCACTTAGGCTTATGACTCCTGTCAGTCTCAGAGAAGGTAAGCCCAAGAGCTCAGGCCAGATGGGAGTAGAGGTTTTGGAGGATTGGGATATGACCTCATCAGATATGGAGAGTGGTCAGGGCAATCAGGTGTGGGGGGTGAGCAGGGCGGGCCTTGGCATACTGAGGAATAGGTGGGGATCTGAGGGAATCTTAAAGGAAGGGCCCTGATAGACCCAGGAGAAAACTGCAACCTTCTTGACAAGGAAGAGCAATTTGCCCTGCTGGGTGCTCATTCAAAGCTGCCTCAGCACTGGGCGGGGCTGGGGGGGGGGTGTCAGCTGAAGAGGAACAAGTGGGTAGAGAGCCCCAGCCAGTGTCCTGCCCTCTGCTTCGGAGTCACTGTGAATCCATTTCCAAACTAGCACCAGGAACCCACAGTGGCAATCATTCTCAAAGTGGTGAGCCGGTGGCCCGGATAGGGAGGCAAGAGGGTCCCTGAGACTTGTGATATGAAAGAACTGGAAAACGACGGACCCCATCCCTTCTTCCTGTGACTATGACATCATGCTTTAAGGCTCTTTGTCACTACAACACCCCACCCACCCACCCCACCACTGCTGCCATGCTTCTAAGGGACAGTTCACTGGTAGGCAGACAATTGGCGGAGAGGCATGACTAGGTAATAAAGGCGATGGCCTTCCAAAATGGCTGCCTTCTTCCTCACCCTCCTGACCTGAGACAAAAACCTCATGGCTTAAAACAAAGACCTTGCAGGCTTTTGTGTCCCACCAGCAGGCCCCCTGCTGATGGACTGGCTCAACAAGTCCCAGGCAAGGTCAAGACATCAGTGTGCAGTTGTGGGGCAATCAACCACCCTATCTCTCTCCAAAGCAACAAACCCTAAATTAGGGGAGGAAACTCTTCAGAGACATCCAAAACCAGCCCACTCTGCAAAGCAGAGGGTCTTTCTCTGTGTTTCTGCTCCATGCACGTGTCTCGTCACCCCCGTAAATGCTTTCCTTCAACTCCTGAGCTGTTCACTCCCTTTGCAGTGTTCTGGGATTTCTCTGCTGCCTACCTGGTGTACTTGAGAGTTTCCTGCCTTTCTGTTCTTTAATAGGCAGAGAAAACGAAACTCATCAAGACCCCTAGACTGTATCATTTCATGTAAAGTACACACAAGAGACTTGTGCTTATGGGCCCTAACACCAATGGGAGGTGAGACAAGGAACTCATATGTGCAAGGTAAGGTGCCAGGTGTTCACATGGTCCCAGCGGGCTCACCTAGGGACAGGAAAGACTTCAGGGAGGTGAAGGAAGAAGCTGTAGGCCACTTCAGCATCAAGATTGGAAACAGCCTGTGCAAAAGCCCCGAGGTGGGTATATAGATTAGAGGAAGTTCTTAAAGGAAGTTCCCAGGGTCACAGGGCTTGGACTAGAGCTACAAGTGTCACATGAGCACTTTGTAGAGGTGGGAGTCAGGCCTGTAGACCCGGGGACTTGGCCAGAGGTGCATCACTGTCTTGTACCAGTTACATAACAATTTTGCTTTAAAGAAAACAGCTTACTCTTAGTCAAAGGAGAATGGCCATGGCCAAGGAATGGGTACTAAAATCACCCATAAAGGCGTGCTCCTCTGTGGAAGAGGTGACATGAACTCACAGCCACAGAACATGAAAAGATCCTGTATCAAAACATGAATGAGGGGGCTGGAAAGATAGATCAGCTGTTAAGAGCACTAGCTGCTCTTCCAGAGTGATGGATTCACAACACGTTTGCACATGCCCAGCGGACCTGGACACTTCCACCTAGATAGTTCCAGGTCAAGATAGCCATTTCCGGGTCAAAGCGTCTCTTGTGACCAGGATCCGTGACTTTGCATGGTTGTGTAAGAGCGAGCAACGCAGCCATGTGATCTACGCGCATGCGTGGAGTTACGTCAACCTGTGCACGCCCAGCCTTTATAAGCCGGTGCCATATTCCCAGCTGCCTCTTCT
Source organism: Peromyscus attwateri (assembly GCA_902168425.1). NCBI lineage: Eukaryota > Metazoa > Chordata > Mammalia > Rodentia > Cricetidae > Peromyscus > Peromyscus attwateri. Next base: position 6,109 of record CABHPP010106859.1, read on the forward strand.
TCTTCTCTACACATGTGTCTTTCCCACAGGCCTGGGCACTCGTCTGTCCCTTTCATCTTAATAAAACTCTTGTTAGCGGATTCTGTTGTGTTTCGTGACATTTCCTCGCAGGGTAAGAGCGCCGCAAAATAACTAACACAGAGGACCTGGGTTTAGTTCCCAGCAACTACCTGGCAGCTCCCAACCATATAAAACTTCAGTTCCAGCCGGGCGGTGGTGGCGCACGCCTTTAATCCCAGCACTCGGGAGGCAGAGGCAGGCGGATCTCTGTGAGTTCGAGGCCAGCTTGGTCTCCAAAGCGAGTTCCAGGAAAGGCGCAAAGCTACACAGAGAAACCCTGTCTTGAAAAACCAAAAAAAAAAAAAAAAAAAACTTCAGTTCCAAGGTATTAACACCTTCTTTTGATCTCCATGGGCGCCAGGCACACATGTGGTGCAGAGACATACATGCAGGCAGAAACCCATACATATACAGTAAAAAACTACAACATGAAATAACATTCCTCCGTCATACTAGTGAGGTTTCAAGCAAGTGGGACATGCCAGGGAGCTCAACCCTCGTCTGTGGCCCATTATGCAGTTACCTGAAGTGTAGGACATATGGATCAGCTTCCAGTTCTAATTTTTTCTTCTGGCCGGTTCCCTTTCTGGGCTATAGCCTGAGGAGTGTTGGTCACCATCCCCTTCTCTTCAGACACCACTGATGTCAGCACTATCAGCTTCTTGTCCAGGCCCAGTCTGGCTCTCCCTGCCTGGGAGTCTAAGCACGGTCCTCAACAGTTTAACCTTATTTCTGTTTGTTTTCTTTTTCGGGTTTTATTGTAGAATAGTATTTTCACTAGGCAAAGATATGTTAACATTTGTTTATGCAGCAGAATATTCCTTTTAACTGTGTAAAGGTGTGTTACATTTGTTTATGCTGCATTTGTTTAATGATGTAAGGATGTGTTGTATCTGTTTCATCTTGCCTGGCTAAGGTACCTGATCGGTCTAATAAAAAGCTGAAAGGCCAGTCGCTAGGCAGGGAAAGGATAGGTGAGGCTGGCAGGCACAGAGAATAAATAGGAAAAGTCTGGGCTCAGAAGGAAAGAGGAGGAATGAGAGAAGGAAAAAGAGAGAATGAGGGAGACACCCAGGGCCAGAAGCCAGGCAGACACCAGACAGACATACAGAAGCAGTGAAAGTAAGCTATAAAGAGGTAAGAAAGGTAAGAAGCCCCAAGGCAAACGGTAGATAAAGAGAAACAGGTTAAGTTAAAAGAGCAAGCCAGAAACCTGCCTAAGCTAAGAAGAGCACTCAAAAGTAAAAAGAAGTCTGTGTGTCATGATTTGGGAGCTGGTTGGTGACCCCTCAAAAAAAGCCCAGTCCATGGTTTGGTTTGACTTTAGATGTCTTTGTCTTTTGAAACAATCTTGTTACATATGATCTGGGTTGTGTTGTAAAGATAGTGGAATTTTTCCAAGTTCCTGCCCTGAGAAAATTCCTCCCAGAGTCCTGGGAAAGACTCTACTTATGGTGTGGGGTATCTGAGGGAAAGGAATCTGTGTACTCTATGCTCTTTTGTCCATTAATTTTATTCATGTATGACAAAATTCTATCCACACAGCTCATATTCAGCTCCTCTCTGTGCCCAGTTTTCCTATCCTCATAGTTTTAGTGAGCTCCTATGCTTTTGACCTGATCTTCATCTTCTGTTCCTTCATCCTCCATCTATCCTTCCTGGCTCCTTACCCCTGGCCCTGATAAACTCTACAAGAGATCTGCTTTACCCTCTACAGAACCTCTGTCTTCCTCTTGTCTCTCTGGCCACGTGGTTCTGTGTCTACCTCTGGAACTCTGCTCCTGTCCTTACTGTACCTGGTTATGCAAAAAGCCCTATTGTCCTCAATTTCTCTGCCATGCCCCTAGGCCTGGGGAAAGGCGATGGTATGAGCTTCATTTGCACAAGAAACAAAGCTATGCATCTAGGAGCTTGCTTGCCTCCTAGGCTCAGCAGGAGAGTTAGTTACCTAGAAGCTTAGCTGTTTGCCAAATGGTCTATAGTATTTGGGCACACAAGAATTTCATAGCAGAAGACAGCTGAAATATTAAAAACTGGATAACACCAAATATTCCATGATAAATGGCTTCCCATTTGACAGACCCTTGGTTGGTCAAAGTATAGCTTTAATATACAGATGAATCTCTATAATATTCTTGCAGTCCTCAAGAGTGTTGTTGGTTGGTCTTTGGTCTTTTTTGGGGGGGCGGGGGGGGGGCTGCCACCCAGCTTCCAAATAAATTACACATTGAGGCTTATTCTTAATTATAAGTAACTGGCCTTAGCTTGGCTTATTTCTAGTCAGCTTTCCTTAACTTAAATTATCCCATCTACCTTTTGCCTCTGGGCTTTTCCATTCTCTTACTTGTTTAAATCTTACTCTTATTCTGTGGCTTGCTGTATAGTTGGGTGGCTGGTCCCTGGAGTCCTCCTCATTCTTTGGCTCTTTCTTCTCTCTCCTCCCAGATTTCTCCTTCTATATATTCTGTCTGCCAGCCCCGCCTATCCTTTCTCCTGCCTTGCCATTGGCTGTTCAGTTCTTTATTAGACCATCAGGTGTTTTACACAGGCACAGTAACACAGCTTCACAGAGTTAAACAAATGAAACATAAACAAAAGTAACACACCTTAAAATAATATTCTACAACAAGGTTGACCTGGAATTCCCAGGAATTCTCCTGCCTCAACCTCCTCAGTTCTGGAATTACAAGTGCCATCACTCCCACCACACCAGCATCTTTCTTTCTTTCTTTCTTTCTTTCTTTCTTTCTTTCTTGGCCCATTCTGGTAATAACAATTTTTGTTTCACATGTTTTTCTTCTTTGTGAAATGACATTGTCTCAATGTCTTATTTTTATAAGAAATTATTTTATGCATTTTAAATTAAAATATAATTATATCATTTTTCTTCCCTTTCTTTTCTTCCTCCCTCCAGCCCCTCCCAAGTCCCTTCACTCTGACTCTTCTTCCATGTCCCCTGACACCCTTAAATTTAAAGCCTCATTTTCTTTTGTTATAATTATTACATGTGTGTATATGGGTATGCGCATATATGTGCAAATATATAAATACAATCTGCTGTGTTAGTTTTTGTTGTTTGTGTGCATATGGTTTCAAGGCGGGCCACTTCATATTGGGTAACAATTAGGGGGCTCATCTCTATCAAAGGCTAATTCTTCCTCTCTTGGCAATCATTATTTGTCTGTAGTTCTTTATCTAGGGGTGGGACACAGTGAGATTTTCCTCCTTCCATATTAGCATATCTATTGCTAGTGCCATTGTTCTGGTCATGTTTATGCAACTATTTCTAGGGGAGACTGTTTCACAGCATATTTCCTGGTATTCTGGCTATTACAATCTTTCTGCCTCCTCTTCTGCAATGTTCCCTGAGCCATAGATGCAGGAGCTGCCAAGGGAGAGAAGCAATTAATAATCCTACCCAGCTGCACACCCATGAATCACAACAATGACCAGCATGGCAAGCTATTGTAAAGGTACAATAAGTGGCCCTCACAGGTTGGTGGTAACCAACAGATGTCTGGTTGGACTTATGGCCCACACAACAGGGGGGAAATCATGCCTGATACTGGAACTCTAGCCAACTTCCTGGGGCTAGTGAGGTCATGGATCTTAAAACAGACTATACTACTGCCACTCAACTAGACCAGAACAATTTCTAACTATATTCTAAATCTTATCTTTATAAGTGTAGCTACCTTTCCCATCAAAGAAGCTTCTCTTGGCAATGCATGGAGACTACCACAGAAAACCACAACCGGACACAATGCAGAGACCAACTGATCAGATTGTGGGGAGCCCAGCCTCAATGGAAATATTTGAGACAGCATCTTACTCTGTAACCAAGATGAACCTCAAGCTTCTAATGGTCCTTCTGCCTCACCCTCCCAAATGCTGGGATTATAGCATGAGCCACCATGCACAGCTCAAGAGCAAATTATTTTCTAAAGAATGTCATTTCTAAATTAATTTATTTCTAAATTTATGCATATGTGTGAGCCTGAGTAAGTTTATGTGTACCACATGCTTGGAGGAACCCTTAGAGGCCAATAGAGGGCCTTAGATCTCCTGAAACTATAGTTATAGGCAGTCATGAGCCATGCTGGTGCTGGGAACCAAACCCAGGTGCTGTGTGATAACGCTTTTGTACACTGGTTTAATAAAGTGCTGATTGGCCAGTAGCCAGGAAGGAAGTATAGGCGGGGCAAGCAGACTAAAGGAATGCTGGGAAGAAGAAGGGAGTCAGGAGTTACCAGTCAGATGCAGAGGAAGCAAGATAAGAATGTCTAATTGAGAAAAGATACCAAGCCACGTGGCTAAACATAGATAAGAACTATGCGTTAATTTAAGTGTAAGAGCTAGTCAGTAATAAGCCTGAGCTAATAGCCAAGCAGTTATAATTAATATAAGCTTCTGAGTGATTATTTTATAAGTGGGCCATGGGACTGCGGGGCCTTGGCAGGACTGGAGAAACCTTCTGACTACACCCAGTTCCTCTGCAAGAGCAGTAAGCACTCTTAACCACTGAGCCATCTTTCCAGCCCTGGGTATCTTTGCATACAGAAGCCTCTAGTACCTCTATCAGGGGCGGTCTCTTTCAGTACTAGTATTTGGTTAATTCTAATGAACCCACCATGAATGTTTTTGTCAGTGGAGACTAATTGGTTTTGTAAAATCTGGATAAAAAAGTCAAACTGGAATCCTTAGATCTCCTTTGCAAGAGCAGAGAGAACAAAAGTGCCTCTGAGGGAGGGTACTGCAACAGCAATTCAGAAGGTTAGACCCAGTTAGTGCTGTTCCTCTCTCCTCTGGGCTGTCTTGCTCACGGGGTTTGGACGTGGAGTTTCTTTTGAGTGTTTAAAAGACAGCCTTACCAGCCTCAGACCTGGAGTCTTCCCTTTTTTTTGTAATTGTATTAAGTAATGAGTCATTTGCTGGAGGCTGTGTCAAATTTGAGTCTTTCCAAGTGTCAAGACTCAGTGTGTGCTGGGCACACAGCTCAGTGACAGGGCATTGGTCTAGAATGGGCATGATCTGGGCTTCTATTCCCAGGATTACAGACAACCACAACAAAAAGACTTGTCTCACATAGGATAGGAAAGTCAAGGAGGCAAGCAGTCACTGAGGAAACCTGAATTAGCCTGGGGAAGTGATATCAGTGTTGTTTTTAGTTTACTAAAGTCACACACAGAAACCCGGCATAAGGCTTGTCTAACATGTACAGAGCCCTGGGTTCAAGTCTCAGTATCAAAAAAAAAAAAAAAAAAAAAAAAAGGAAAGAAAGAAAGGAAGGACAGAAGGATTGTCTGAATCAAGGGAGTATTTCAGACAATTTCTGGAAAGTCAGTCATAAAGGCCTTTAATACTGTAAAGCCAAGCATAGCAAATGCCTGTAATCACAGAAGTTGGAAGGCAGAGATAGAGCATCACCACAAATTCAAGACCAGTCTGGACTACACAGCAAGTCTATAATTTAAAATAAAGACTCTAAGAGAAATAACAAGAGTGAGAGTTAATTGAAGAGCTCCAGGGGTCATAGGGGTTCTCACCTGTGGAAGGCTGAAGACGAGCATCACTCGAGTGCCATGTGGCATTTCACCTGCCTGTCCCTCGGGAGGAGCAGTTCTGAGTTTGACATGAGAAGTGAGAATCCTGAGGTTTGCCCAGATGTTTGCACAGGAGGTAGTTAACAGTACCCACAGGAGCTTTTAAACATGGGCCTCTACTCACAGGAAGTCACATGGTCCTTTTGAGGCAGATGCTACAGGGGTTCCTTTGGTCTTCTTTTTTGTTTTGTTCTGTTTTGGTTTTCGAGACAGAGTTTCTCTGTGTAGAACTGGCTGTCCTGGAACTCACTCCGTAGACCAGGATCGCTTTGAACTCACAGAGATCCACCTGCCTCTGCCTCCAGAGTGCAAGGATTAAAGGTGTGTACCACCACTGCCCAGCTGGTTCTTACCTTCTTGAAGGAATGAATTCAGTCAAGAGATAATAGATAATTTAATTAAGTTTATTTATCAAAGAAGTGGTTTATTTAGGAAAGCTGAACTAAACACTCCAAAGAGATTGGAGTGGACTGTTCAAGGTGGGGAGCAAGAAGGAGTTTCATGAATATTCATGACATAAGCTCCTTATGGCCCACTTTGTCTTGCAGAGTTTCCCCAACATCAGGGCTAAACTTAAGCATCTAGAGAGAGGGCCTCTGACCCCACAGGTAGAAATCTTAGCGGTGGCATTTAAGGTGTACCATGGAAGAGATGAGAGCCCGTAAACATAACTGCCAAATGCTGGTACACACTACCTGACTGGCCTCCTGAAAGGCCTCCAGGTCCCTGTTTTAAGTGTGGTAGAGAAGGCCGCTGGGCTCATGCCTGCCCTGCCCCATGTGGGCCACCATCTGGGCCTTGTCCAAAGTGCCACCAAGAGGGACACTGGTCAGCTGACTGCCCCCATGCACCTCATGGCATGGGGACATCAAACGAAGACCACCCTCCAGGCGATCTCCTAAGCTCGGCAATGGACAATTGAAGGTGCCATCTCTTACAGGGAACCCAGGGTAGCCATTACAGTATCGGGGTGATCCATGTCCTTCCTTTTGGACACCGGAGCCACTTATTCAATCCTGAGGGAGTTTTGGGGTCCCACCTCTCCTTCTTGTCTCCCTATTGTCAGGGTAGGGTGACAGCCTTACCTACCTCCCCAGACCCCACCACTTAATTGTATTTTCAGGGGTATCCCTCTCACCCACACATTTTTAGTTGTGCCAACCTGCCCTGTGCCCCAATGGGAAGAGATTTTCTAGCTAAGGTAGGAGCTTTTATTTCGTTTGCTCCCCCCCATGTGCCTGACTCCAGAGTCTTCAGCAAAACCTCTTCTCCTCCTCCTAGTCACCCAGCCTACTAGCTCTAACATTTCATTTCCCTTGGCAGCCTCTCAGGCGGACCCCAAAGTCTGGGACACCTAGAACCTTCTATTGCTAGGTACCACCCCCCTATTATTATCCAGTTGCAGGACCCTACCAGGTACATTACCCAAGCTGAGTACCCCCTCTCACTCCAGAGCCTTAGGGGACTTAAGCCTACCATTTCTGACCTACTCAGAAAAAAAGCATGCTCCAGATTTCTCTCTCTCTCTTGCTAACACTAACCAATAAAATTCTGATAGCAGAGTACTAAGCATAATATCATGGCTACCAGCTCAAGATTTTAAATTCCCTGTGGCTACTTCTTAATATGTTTAAATTTTCTTCTGAGCTCCAGAGCCAGCTTGAATCCACCTGGACAGGTCAGATCCACTTCAGATTAAGTATAATTCAAACTTTCCTGGTCCCGGGACCCCCCTCCCTCACCCTGGGACCCCTCAGGGATCATCCCCCAAGGTAAAGTTTTTTTCTAAACTCCTTCTTCTGCCTCACCAGCACCTTGTCAGACCCAAACAGTCACAGAGTCCAAAGCAGCAGAAGGCGATGGACAAATCCACTACCTCGGAACGTCCAGCTACCCCAAAGGCCCCCTTCCCTGCCCCCAAAACTTAACCAATTCCCACCGAGTCAGCTGGAAGCAGTTTCACGAGACACAGCGGCCCCCATTCCCGTTCACCTACCATTTTTTATAAAAAGCAAAGAGTCTGGAATGTTAGAGTTCCTAGCCACTCTCCAGCTACATGACTATACATGGGCTGTCCAGTAGCCAGGCAAGACGCTTGGTCATGCCAGGGCTTTGTCACGTAACCTATGTGCATATGTGGTGTAGCTATGTAAGCCCATATGCGCATGTTCAGGAGGAACCTATAAAAGCGAGTTCCACTTATCCCTCCGCCCCTTTTCCCTGCATGATCCTTCCCTTAGGCCTAAACACATCCCTTCTGTTCCTTCCCTTAATAAACTCCTATAGTGGGCTTTGTTGTACCTCATGGCTTTTCTCACATGGCTTTTCTCACTGCCACTTAAAGAATAACATTGTGCCGTTTAATAAATAACAGTAAGTGTTAGCGCATCCAGGTCCTTGGGCTGCAGTAGAGAACACTGCAGGTAAATGCACCTTCCTCCCCACACCACCCACAGGCACAAGCAGAGACTGTCACTAGAGAGTCCTGTCCTCTCTTTTATCTGGTCAGACTGGCTATCTCACACCTGGCTTTTACTTAACCTTCCTTAGTATTTCCTCCTTTGCTATTTTTCCCATTTTATTTTGTTCCCAGGAGCCCCCTGTGGGAAGAATCTGAAGATGAACGTTGTTCAGTTCCACCAGCTTCACAGACAATAGGTATCCTCTCAGGGCACAGGGCCAGTGCTCCAGTGTGTGTGTGTGGGGGGGGGGGGCAACAGAGGGGGAGGAAATAGAACAAAACCAACAGGAACAAAACACACCCAACCTAACAACTTTGAACCGCAAAACATATTGTTTTCTAAAGTGATTCTAATTTTTAACCAAACAATCTCAAATCAGTTTATAAAAGAAGTTTCGTTTTGCCAGAACTGACTTATAGGAAGAGTCAAAACTATGGACAGCAAAAGACTCAGTACAGTCACAGGTAAAGATCCTGTGACCGGTCCATCTGTGACACTGTAAAGGGCAAAAAGGGTCTTATGCAGACAGATACGCACTGGAGAAGCCGGGAAACTGAACACACAGCTTACCTCTCCAGTGGAATGGGGTGCTTAGTGTTCCTCCTGGAATGGTGAGAACGGATGTGGTTTGCAACCCGGTGATCCTTTGCTGTCTGATGAGCCAGGCTCAGCCTGTATCTTCCAGGATTTATGCTTTACTTATCCCAAACCCTTTCCTCTTAAAACCTTGAGCATTACTTCCAGGCCATGAAACTCATCCTTGTGAGAGATTTCGTTTGTACTTTACAACAGCTTAAGTGACTTCTATGTTATCTCAGGGCCAGGCATGTTTGCCTCAGCCATTCTCCCCAGACCCTTAGCTTGAGCACTGTTTCTAAGTCAGCAAGAACCCATCTTATGGGTGATGCCACAGGTACTTTGCAAAGAACTCCAATGTAAGCATGTCTTAAGCTTTCTTGTACTCACGGAGCTGAGTTAATTGTCATCTGACTACTTCTCCCAAACTTGCGCTGTGCTTAAATATGGCTAATGTAAAATGACCTGGGCCACATTCTAGAAGTCCTGGTCCAGTGCCAGTTACAATAAAAATCGGGCTGAGTTGGGTTTCATTCTTCCCTTGACCTGAATGGTTTTTCCCTGCCTGCCCTAAAGCCTGCAGGGGAATCATCACATTGCATAAATACTTCAGCTTTAGAATTATAACCAGGACGTATCCAATCTCTAGGACTCTCCCACACTTTGGAAAGTGTATTAATCATGCCTTTAGCCAGGCCTGTCACCATTTAGGAGGCAGAGGCAGGCAGATCTCTGTGAGCCTGAGACCAGCCTGGTCTATATAACGAGTTCCAGGCCAGCCAGGGCTCCATACCTTGCTCTACAGTAATAATATAATAACAATAACAATAATGGGTCCATATAATATAGGTCTAAATTTGTGTGTCTTTTGGACTTCAAGAATGTACTAGTTAGCTGTTGTTTTGCCAACTTGACATAAGCTAGGAGGGGGGACCTCAACTGAGAAAATGCCGCCATCAGATTGGCCTGTGGTAGGAGGACCAAAACAGAAACAATGCAGCTTGCGGAATGAGTTCCCGTTTCTGAGACCTGATGCACACTGCAAACCACGTGACCCCATTCACATGATGTATATACCTGACCCTTGTTCCCTTCGTCATTGTATTTTACTAACAACGCATAACAGCCGACTCTCTCGCCCCTGTGAACTCTTTCTCTCTCCTGTAAAAAGAACCTCAAGATCCTGGGGTTGGGGTGGGGGTGGGGGGGTGGCGGCGGCGCACACTTTTAATCCCAGCACTTGGGAGGCAGGGGCAAATAGATCTCTGAGTTTGAGGCCAGCCTGGTCTACAGAGTGAGTTCCAGGACAGGATCCAAAGCCACACAGAGAAACCCTGTCTCAAAAAACCAAAAACCAAAAAAAAAAAAAAAAAAAAAGAGGACCTCAAAAGGCCGGCCGGAGCTGCTTTCTCAAATCCCAGTTTATGGTGAGACAGCCAGCTGGCCAGTCTCAGGTGCACCCCAAAATACTGCTTGCTTTAATTGGACAATTGTGGATTTGGTCTGTTCTCCTCACGATTCTCAGGTTTATATAGCTTGCTTTAATTGGACGATTGTGGATTTGATCTGTTCTCCTCGCAATTCTCAGGTTTAACAGGAGGCAAGTCTGCAGGGCATTTTCTCAGTTAATGATGGATGTGGGAGGGCCCAGCCCACTGTGTGTGGTGCTACCTCTGGGCAAGTGGGCCTGGTTGTGTGAGAAAACGGACTGAGTAAGTCTTGGGAAGCAAGTAAGTAAGCAGAACTCCCCAGTAGTGTTTGTTTCCATTTCTGCCCTGGGTTCCTGCCCTGACTCCCCTTCATGATGGACTGTGGTGTGGAGGCGTAAGCCATGTACAAACCCTTTCCTCCCCTCCAATTGGTTTTGGCCAATGGCTTTGAGTTGTCTTCAGAGCAGCACAAAGCAAACTCGAAATGGAGTTGGTACTGCGAGTATGATCTTGTTGAGACAGACCCGACAGTTGTTGCCTTGGAGTGGATTGTGGGAGTATCTAGAACTTTGGACCGGAAAAGCCAGTCAGTGCTCAAAGCTTGATGGGAGTGTAGAAGACAGGAGAGCTGACAGCAGTGCAGACAGTGGAGGCCTGGATCGTGAAGATGAAGAGCAGAGACTCTAGCAGGACCATTCGGATGATACATTTAAGTGACAAATCCGTAGTTTCCGGTCAGCTGGGACTGAAAAGAAAAATCAGCTTTGTTAATAAGAAACTAGCATCACCAAGGCTAAATCTTCTCTGAGTACTTCCTCAGGGTCAGCACACAGAAGCTGTGGTCCAGTGTGGGGGCTCGGGGCCAAGGCTGCACATCTGGCTGCAAGCAGAAGTTGGTCATATGTGAGAGACCCACACGTGGGGTTGAAGTCATGAAGGGGCCATGGAGAGCCTCTGAGGCATGGCACTGTGAGAGGCCAGGAGAGGCCACTGGTGAGAGTGCAGCTCCAGTAGCAGTGTTAACCCTAGAACTGAGGGGTCACGGAGAAAAGCTGAGCTTTGACCTCATGGAACAGGTTAGAGTTCCTGTAAAGAGGTCAAGAGGTCACTGGTGAAGGCACAGTCTAAGTAATGGTGGAGGCCATAGCTTACTGGCGGTTACCACCAAGAACAGGAGGTCGTGGCAAAGCCAGAGAAGTGGGACAGCTCAGGTCCCTTGGAGCTCAGAAGAGCACGAGTGAGTCCCAGATATTTGACACGGAAGTCTGGTTTTGCTTTTACTTGCTGGGACTATCCATCCCCTGGTTCTTCCCTCTTGGAGTGGAAAAACTATTCAACTTGTTTTGTTTGTACAAAAATCCACAGTAACTTTGAAAAGAGACCTTGGTCTCTTTAAAGTGTTGAATTTTTAAAGACTGTGGGACTTTCAAAGTTGTGCTATGTTTTATATTATGATATTCACTTGAGAACTTGTCAATTAATATTAACATGAGAAACAAGAAAAAAAGGTTTATGGTTTGAATAGTGATCTGTTCTTATGTCAAGCTGACAAGGGGTCAGTTGTGCAGGTTAGCTGTTTATCATCTTGACATAAGCTAGAGTCTCATGACTTGTAATTCTCCAGGGGAGATGTAGAAGATAAGTGTAGTCAACAAAAGTAGGGAGGGGCTGATAGATGAAAGATGCCTCAGGTCCAGCAAGATGAATGATTGAGTTTCTTGGGACCAAACCCAGCCAGTTTTCTTATCTATTACACACTTCAAGCATTCCTAGGATTCCGTGCACCTTCATTCAGCAGGAGGAACTGTTAATTAGAATCTCAAGGGAGGGTCCTAGGAATGTCCAGTGGCCCTCCCTCCCTTTTCCAAGAAATAGTAATAGCCAAATAATTACTGTGACCTAGCTATCTGCTGTATAGTTCTATTTTGTTGCCATGTCAGCAGCTACAGCCTCCTGTAGGTCACCACAACCACTCAACTCCATGATGATCATGGTTAAACCAAGCCCAGAGAAAAGTCATTAGGGGCCTCTGTACATTCTAGCTAATTCTTGACAAAAAAAAAAAAAAATTTTTTTTTTAGAATTTATCAAGCATAGCAAAAGCTTAAATTGTTCACAGCAGTAGCTGGTATGGTGGTGGCTCAAGTCTGTAATGCCAGTAGGTTGAGGCAGGAGAACTGCCAACAGTTCGAAGCCAGGCTGGACTATTGAGAGTGAGACCCTGTGTGGGGGTTTGAAAGAGAAATGTCCCTCATAGGCTCTTGTACTTGAATAATTGGGTTGATGGCGCTGTTTGGGGAGGTTATATAGGAAGAAGAACCTTGCTTGAGGAACTACATCACTAGGGACAAACTCTGAGAGTTCTTGGCTTCCCTCCACCTTCAGCTCACCCTCCTGGCTCTCCCAGCTGCCTGTTCCTGCTGCCAAGCCTTCCCCTCCATGATGGACTCTTATCCCTCTAGCAACCCTGACCCCAACTAAACTCTTCCACACATTTGCTTTGGGTCCTGGTGTTTTATCTCTGCAACTGAAAAGCAGTGGATATATCATGTTTTAGACAGAAAAGAAGAAAATCAAAACAACAACAACAACAAAAACCACTCAAACAGGACACAATGAAAGCAAAACCAGGACAATAAAGCTACAAAGTGAACAGACAACTTCCTATTAAGAGCAGATAAGTACTGCTATTCCAAAACAGGGGACGGAGTCTCCTGTCCCTACATTTTCGTGTAGTGTCTTCTCACAAGCTGCTCAGTCTCTTAATAGCTCACCCCCGCTTTTTTTTTTTTTTAAAAGACAGGTCTCTTCTATCCCAGTTTGACCTTGACACTGAGGATGACCTTGAACTTCTGACCTCATGCTTCCGCTTCCCAAATGTTTGGATTACAGGCATGCACCACCTGCTCGTGAGTTCTGTGGAGCTGGGGAAGAATGAACCCAGGACTTTCTGCTTGCTAGGCAAGTACTCCACTGACCGAGCTGCAAGTACTCCACCAACTGAGCTACATCTCTAGCCCCTAACCAGACTTCTGAACCTTTTCTGCTCATGATCTCTTTCACTCAAGAGGGGTTCTTTCCTGTAAGCGAAGATAGTTTATTCTGAAGCCAATATAAATGAGCATGGTCCAGGAACACAGATTTAGGTTACTTCAGATTTCATGTTCTGATATGGCAACAGTTTGATGAGCTTTTTATTTTATAGTGACTGACAAACAAAGTCACAAAACACTTATCATATATACTAGTGGAAACATCAGGTAGGCAGGTCATAGCAAATGGGAGAAATCTCTGCTATAGGCCTCAGATACTGACTGATAATATTCTTAGCCTGTTGGTTGGACGACTCTGGGTTCTGTACAATGATCCGATGACTTTGTGAAGTCTTGTGATATGGCTATCCATTAACAGTCTTTTAGGAAACTCAGGTGATAAGGCTGGCCTATGAGATCACTTGTCCTCCCACAGCTGGGAGAATTACTGAGGTCCTTTACTCTTCAAGCTACTGGTCATGAGGGAGAGACCAGCCCCAGTGTCCTCCATGCCTGCTAACGTCTAGCCATCTACCCTCTAAGCTGATACCCACTGAGCATGCTCAAAGACTGGGAATGTCCGGCCCTATATGTGTTGCCAGTTCCAAGCCAGTATCCTCTATGGGTAGACTTGGGGCACGTGAAGGTTTCCACCCACTCCCTTGAGGTTACCACACCTATGCATTTTGTTCTGCTGAGCTTACTTCCCCAAATCCCAGGCTCCCCCAGTTATGGGGTTCCCATTCCTGGGCACCTACCAAAGACCAAAGTCTTCCCTACTTGCAGAGGTCCCCTACAGTATATTTAGCCTGCACACCTGAGACCTCAGCTGGGGCTGGAAGGACAGGACACCTGTGCAGAAGATATACTTCCTCTCTGTGCTGCCATCAAAACGTGGAGTGTCTCTATTCGTCCATTCATTTGTTCATCCATTCATTCACTTTGAGAACAACTGGACATCCTAAGACTAGGGGGATTCAAGTCAGATAAAACACGGCCAGAACAGCTCTGGATGGTACTTACCTGCTGCCAAGGGGTGCCAAAGAGGGAGGGATCCAGTGTGGGGAGACACAGCAGATGAGGGGACTCAGAGGCAGAGGGGCTGCTCCAGGGCTAGCAGCACCCACTCAGCTGCCCGTGAGAGAAGATTCAAGGGGAGCTGCAGGAGGAAAGCCACCAACCGTTGGGGTAAAGCTCTGCTCTGCATGGGGAATGGTCCTGGCCCTCTCTTTCACCTGGGTCTTCCTCAGGACAGGGGCCTGCCTGGAAGAGGTCTGTGCAGTGAAGTGGCTCAGCCAGGAAGAGGAGGAAGACAGTCTCGCCCAGGAAAACCCCAGAAGCAAGCTTAGCAGACTGCAGACAAGGGTTCCTCCACTCTAGGGGCAGGGAGTCAATCCAGCATCCTCCAACTGTGGAAGGGACCTAGGGACTCTCTGATCCCACCAACCCTGTCCTGGGTGTGGGGGCCCACAGTGGCTTCCTAGTAAGGCCTTACTCAAGGTCAGAAAGTCTGAGCTTGCTTTACCCAGCAGGGCTGCATAACAGGATGCTTTGGCCAAAGGCATGGTTACCAGGTGTTTTGAAGAGGCTACACTTATTGGTATTTTATACCTCGACCTTGAAAGGGCGGTCTTTTGCCCCTCCCCTTGCTGATGTATAAAAAGCCCATCATGAATAAACTCAAGGTGACTGGGTATTGACTCAGGGCCCTCCTGAAGCTATCCTGTGTCTCTCTCTTTTTCTTCATCTATGTCTATATTTCTTCTTATTATTTCTCAATTCCTCACTCCTCCTTCCAAGAACCCTTTGACAGATTGGGGCTGGTCCCCGACAGTTGGCCAGGGCTAGTCAGGGGCTGGACCCCAATACCTGGGCTGCATGCAAACTCAGCAAGGCAGCATGGACCAAACTGACAAAGCAGGCTCAGGGGTGACTAAGGCTGAGTCAGACAACAACTCAGGGCTAGGACCACAGCCCGCCATGATCTGCAGATGGGTGGCTGGCCAACTTTCAGCCATCCTCATGAGATTACATTCTATCCAAGCAAGTCAAGCAACTTGAGAGGAAGAATATATACAGGTACTGGTTATATCCTGTCTTAGTCAATGTTCTGTTGCTGTAAAGAGACACCATGACCACAGCAACTCTTCTAAAGGAAAGCATTTAATTGAGGCTGGCTGACAGTTTCAGAGGTTTGGTCTATTATCGTCATGGTGGGAAGCATGGCAGCATGCAGGCAGACATGTACTAGAGAGGTAGCCGAGAGTTCTGCATCTGGATCCACAGGCAGCAGGAAAAGTGACACTGGGCCTGGCTTGGGCTTTTAACACCTCAAGGCCGACCCCCCACTCCCAATGATATACTTCCTTCAATAAGGTCACACCCCCTAATCCTTCTCAAGTAGTACTACTCCCTGATAACTATGCATTCAAATATATAAGCCTATGGGGGGGGGCTTTTTTTTTTTTCTTTTTTGAGACAGGGTTTCTTTATGTAACAGTCCTGGTTGGCTGTCCTGGAACTCGCTCTGTAGACCAGGCTGGCCTTGAACTCACAGAGATCCGCCTGCCTCTGGCTCCCAGTGCTGGGATCAAAGGCGTGCGCCACCACCGCCCAGCATTCTTATTCAGACTACCACACCCTAACAGGAGCTGCCTAGACAGAAAGGACTGCTGACGTGCATGATAGAGGGTGAAAGCCCACTACTCCAAAATAGAAAAACATCCCTTATTCTAAGACGGATCATGCTGTCCACAGGAGCTTGAAGACATACTGCCCCTGCGTAAGGATTATGTCCTTAATTACGTCACCAGCCTGCGACAGCGTCTCAGCCTAAAAAGCAGGCATGCCCTCTGTGCCCTCTCTCTTTCCACACTCTCTCCTTCCGTACTCTCCCTCCTCTGCATTCTCTCCCCCCCCCCTTCTCTCCCAATAAAGCTCTACAAAGGTAACCATGGCTCGTGATTCTTCCATCACCGCAACATCTGTCGGCATGGCCACGGGACTGCTGTCCCCAGGGACTGCTGAAGTGGGTGTTTCTCTACCCAGAGAGAGGACCGAAAGTTCAAGATAAGCAAACCTCACCATCACAGAAAACACAGCTAGAATCCCACCAGAGTGGGACAGTCTCAGTGGCCACAAAACTCCCACCCACGACAATGCCATTGGCATAAGCCTAAGTCACACCATGGATGGTCACTGTCCGCCCATGTTGAGGGACCAGAAAGATTAGCATAATAGAGACTGGAGACGTCGCTCAGTTAGCACAGCCATTTGCTTAGCATGCACGAAGCCCTAGGTTTGATCCCCAGCACTCAAAAACCTGGTAAGGTCGTACACACCAGTAATTAGTACTCAGAAGTAGAGGCAGGGGGATTAGAAGTTCAGCCTCAGCTACTCAGTGAGTTCAAGACCACTCTGGGCTACATCAGAGCCTGTTTGTTTTTGTTTGTTTGTTTGTTTGTTTGTTTTGTTTTGTTTTGTTTTTTAAATTAGTTTCTCGTTACCATTGCTCTAAAAGGGTAGATGTTTCAGGCCCAAGGGGATAGACACCACCATGGTGGATGGATTTGGGACTGCTTCCCAACAGCATCTGAAGGGTGGTTATGGGAGCTTCTATTCAGGAAGAGAAAATGGTAGGGGATGGGATGTCTGCAGGGGGCAGCTGTTCAAGCTGCACTAGGAGTCTGAATGTCCTAGTCACAACGTCTGTGCAGTCTGGACTGAGGACACATGAGATAAAGTCAAACAGAAGACACTGACTAGCGTAAAATCCATGATCTGGGTGTTACAGAAGCCACAGGGTGACGGCAGAAAGCCTCTCCCATGTGATGCTGGACTGCCTTGGGGTGAATGAGTGGACAGGAAGAGCTGAGCCACCAGTGGAATGGGATCCCAGATCTGTGAAAGGCCAGACACCACCTGGCCCATTCACGTGGTGTTACCAGTGGACCGACCGGAGTAAGGGATTCAAGGACAGGCCAAAAGAAGTTCAGCACGTGAAGTCAGCCTGATGTAGAAACTCCTGGCATCATTCCTGAGATCATTGTCCTCCTTGGGGACATGGACCCCAATCATAACTCCTATAAGCTATTCTCAAGCACTCAGTCTCTCAACTGCACAGCATTAAGGGAGCCATCCAGACTCCCGCAACCCTGTGGACCACAGCATTGGCAAGCCCCAGCTCACTGCACAGCCAGGATCTTCTAGACAGTGCTTCAAAGGAGTCTAGACCTAATGGCTGAGCCTTGGCGGAGACCTTAGGACATCCATAATCATGAAGGCCCCTCATAATGCAACTTGTCTTCCAGGTCCAAAGGAGGGGCCTGTCCTGATGAACCCTGACTCCTTAAACACTCACTGAGACCCTGCCCTGAGCTACAAGTAGTACTGGACAGGAGATGAAGTCCTCTGCTCTCAATCCTTCAATAGTGACATTCTGGCAGGGATTCAGATCACTGGAGCAGCCCAAGAGGAAGTATGAAAAAAAGATGTTCTAAACATGAGGAAGACACTTCCATCCTGGGCTCCTCAGACCTGTCCTGCCCCCAGGTGAGACCAACGAGGGAACAAAAGGCCAAGGACCCAAACTCTGAGCAACAGCCTGGCCATTGTCTTCTGGATGGTTTCTGTCCTGAGGACAGCTAGGACATCACCCCAGACTGTGGACTCCCCAGTCACCAAATGTCACCATGCTGCAGCCTGGCCATCTGAGGACACACACTGAATCTCACCTTCAGCTCCTGGGAAATGAGCACCAGGAGCAGGTGTGCCCCACCTCCCTTTGCTGTGCTGGATGATCCGGGAGGGGCATCACTAAGGAGCACTTGGAAGACACACTGTGTTCACATCACTCGACAGACACACTGAATATGATCCTGGTCCCACCCCCACCCCCCAACAGCTGGCTTTCTGTTGCAGGGCTTCTTGGCCACAGCCGCACCCTGGCCAATCGACCATCCAGCTTCACAGCTTTTTCTCTCTCCTCCCACCCCTCCTCGGCCCTTCCCCCAATCCTGTGAAGCTCATTCCTAGGGCCAGCCAATGTCACCACCGTCAACTCCTCAGACTGTGAGGAAGATCAGGTGCAAAGCCCTTATTTCCACACGTGTGATCAAAATAGAAGTGTGACTCTCAGAAAAGCAGGTGGCAGCGACTCAACCCACAATCCCCTGGGGAGGGCTCTGTAGGAGGAAGGTAAGAAGGAGCCAAGGGGAAGAGACAAACTGCCCTGCCAGGCAAATGGACCTGCTGCCTAAGCCCACTCCTGGTGCCCTGGTCTGCCCCAGAAGTATCATCCAGAAGCAGGACATGGGCCCCAGGGTCCTGGTACTGGGGCCCACACTCAGCAAGTGGTCGTTAATATTTGTTGGGTGCGAAGGCGCTTCCTGAGCACTAGGAATAGAATATTGGAAGATGCTTCGGTGAAAACAGAAGGGTTGGGGATTTCCTTCTAAAAACTGGAGCTCCGGCACTTTAGACGAGAGCCAAGACAGGTTGACTGGGTTCTGGAGCCTTTGTTCCATAGCCACCTAGTGGAGTGTAAGAGGCAGCCCTGTACCCAGAGGAAGGGGAAGGAGAACCAGATCTGTCCAAACCAGTGTCGCAATGGCCTCCTTCCCCGAAGCCCTGTCCTATCTCACCCCAAGAGAGAGATGGCCTAGACAGGCTCAGCCCAGAGGGACCTGACAACCAGCAGGCCGGAGATGCTGCATCCTCGGTCCAGCACTTCCTCAGCCCCTGCGGCAGCAGAGATTCCCATGAGCGCCCAGGGCTTCGGGATGCAGTCCGCCCTCTCACTCTTTCCGGAAGCAAGCAGAGCCTGAGCCCAGGTCCTAGTGATAGACCCCAGACTCAGGGCACTATCCTCTCAGGTGGGCGCCCCAGAAACCCGGACTCCAGACCAGTTGATGCAATCAGCAAGAGGCTTTATTTTGAACGTTTGCGCAAACGGGCCCTCTCCACCATTCAGTGAGAGGAGCCCCGAACAATAATTGCAGGCATCTTTTAAAGGCTTAAACCACAATATTAGCATAGCATTCAGGGCAATACATAATTGGCTAGTTTAAAAAGTTAGTACCAGGGAGGGGTGTATAGTTATGGGGGCCTTCCTCAGGGGCTGTTTTTCTTCCTGGAATAGCCACAGGATATTCTGCTAGACCCAGATAATGTCACAGGACCATTTTGCTGATACCACAAAATATATTATAAGAATATTTCTGCTGAGGTTAACGGTTATGGGGGGGTCTGAGACTGATGTTTGTTCCCCTTTTTCTACTGTTCTGCT
>CABHPP010106859.1:38613-63615 GCA_902168425.1 Peromyscus attwateri
GACCGTGTGGGCTTTCTGCTCGCCATGCCTACCTTTAAAGGTGTTAACGGCATGGCACTTAGAGTTACAGCTAGTGCCTCAACAAGCCAAGTTCGGCCAGCCATCCTCAATAAGCCAATTAAAAGAGCCAGTGTAGCCAGCCACATTGGGAAGCGGGACAAAGAGATCCAGTGGCCAGACCTCACTAAATCCACCTTTGGGGCCTTCACACGGGGGTAAAGGTTTAAACAGAAGATGAGATATGCACAAGACAGCAGTCCAGCCAAGATGTGAGGGTCCCCACCGTGGCCTCAGCTCCAAGTCTGACAAGTTGTAAATCTTTCTCCAGGGAACAAGTTCCTCCTGTTGCATCCAGGGCTTTGTTCTCCCAGCAGGAAGTTTCTGAGGAAATTCCGTTTTCTTGGGATTCTTTGTTTCAGTAGTCTGCTAGCCAAGAGAGGAGCACAAATGTCCCTATGGAACAAATTCATTTCCCCCAGGCAGGCTGGTTTACTGACACGCCAGTCAGGTCTTCCTTCAAACTTTAATTAAATTGTTCTTGAGAGCCTCCTGTTTCCCTTCCAAGTCCCCTCCTGCACGCACCTGCCCAGCACCGAACTCTTAACGTTCCCAACCTGCTGCACCAGGCCCGGTGGCCACAAGCAGTCTAGGCCACTGTGCCTCAGCTTCCAGAGCCCTTGGGACCTTCTCCCTTTGTTTTTCCCCCTCTGACAAGTCCCCCTCACCCCCGTGTCCTCTTCCCTTATCCGCTAAGGCCGCCCTTATCCCCTTAATTCATCAGCAGGCACAGCTGGGGAAGGAAGTGGACCAACCCAATCCCGGGAGGTTGGCGCGGGCAGAGTGCCGCCAAACCCGGGCTCCAGGCTGGGCCGCATGCGCCCTCTACTGGCAGAAGCTTTCACAACAGTCAGAGCGCATTTCAGCTTCCACGTCCATGGAATCACGCCTCTCCCGAGTTGCTGTCTGTGGAAGAAGTCTCCCCGTAGCGAGCACACACTGGGGCTATAACACTCACTAACGTGACGGACCTTCCCTGTAAACAAGAGGAGGATGTCCCCATACGAGTTTCCAGGAGTCCTTGGGGGTAATAGGAGCACTGAGCGCTCCAGGGAAGACCTAGTCTGATCTGTGCGTTTGGTGAGCTGGGCTTTGACTCGGAAGGACCCTAGGGTGTTTTCTTGGGGTACCCACCCCCACCTTTCTGCTCAGATTCTGGGTCCTACATAGAACTGAACGTGCACAGGGCACCACAAGCTTCAGACAGACCGCAAGAGACCTGGGGGAGAGAGAAGAGAAAGTGAATTGGCGGAAGTGGGTGGGGAGCCCAGAAGCTAACTTTCCGTTTCCTTGACTTTTGGAAGGAGGAGAGGGAAGAGGAGGGGCCCAGAATTTGAGTTTCGATTTCCCGAAGTTTAGAGGAGGGAGGGGCCTGAGGGGGACCTTCAGAGGGAGTGGAGGAAGGAGGGAGAGGGGAAGGGGGTTGGGGAGAGCCACTTAGTAATAGTGCCACTTAGGCCTCTATGGCCTCTGCCCAGGCCTGGGGTGGTGTTGCCTGTGGGACCTCCACGACATTCCACTCCCCGCCCCCCGCCCGGGAGGTGGGGGGAGTGGGAGCTGGAAATGGCACAGCTGGCCAGAGGCTGAAAGGTTGGAAGGTAAAAGAGAACTCCTGGTCCCCACCTCACAGTCAGATGTTGAGGTCTGGGCAGTATGGTGGGGCTCCTGGCCCCCCCACTGGAGCCTCGGTCCTCCTTCCTCAAATCATAGATTTAATTGTAGACTTAGAGATGTGGGCAGACCTCCTAGGGTTTAGAGTCCCTGTATCCTTTTCCCTACATCACCTCTACCCACACAGCAGCATTCCCCTCGATCAGCACCCCATCCTTTAGGGCCTGGTCAGCAATCTTCAGACACTTGGGGTGGGGGGACAAGTACTCAGGTGCATGGGAGGGGGCCGGTCTACAGAAGTGCCAAGGAAATTCCTTAACACCCCGTTCCCTGAGCTGGAGGTAGGGTGGGGAGGCTGGACTTTGGTAGAAGAAATAAATAATCTAAATAAAGCTGTCAGAAACTTCATCATCTTAGAGCCCCCCTCCAGGGCCATCCCCCTTCCTGCTCAGAGCTGATGGGATGGGAGAGATACCGGAAAATTTGGGGTGTCTGAGTTTGACAGAGCCTTTCTCAGCTCTTAGTGAACTAAGCTTCAGAGGCTAGGGTCCTGGAAAACTCAGAGGCCACCAAAGTCAGTGGCTTTTGGGGGCTTGTCTCTGGAATTAAAGAAATTCGTAGACCACAGAGTTTTAGCGACAAAATTATTGTAAATTCCTAAGTGGGAGCTTAAGAGACAGAGAGCAGAGCTCCAATACATAGAAGGTGTCTCTAGGATCGGGCTACCATCGGACTGCTAGTCTGAGGGCTCTTTGAAGAACTGATGGTAGAAACTGGACTGAACACACACAGAGAGGGATAAACTGGCCCTACCAAGAAGTGTCCAGGTGCTTCCTCTCAGCTTTGGTTCTGTTCTCACCCAAGGGACCAGAAATTGAAACTCTCTTCTGATGTCTCCAGCATTCTCAGAACTGCTGCTTCGGGGTCCCTCACCAATCCATCTTCTGTTCTCATCGGGGAGAGTGTGGTAGCCAGATCTCCTCCGTTCTTAAGCACGTGACCCCTTCACCTCATCCTGTGCTGGGCGGGGTGGGAGACTCCCACCCCGTGCTGCCTTCTTTCTTCCCTCAAGCTCCCCAGCCCAGTCTCTGGTTGCACCTCTCCCAGGCCAAGGCTCCCAGACCTTGGCTCCTCATTGCCTCCTGGAAAGCAGCCTCTTCCTCGGTGGGTCGCGAGTCTGGATTTGGAATCCAGAGGTTCCCCCACAACCCCCAGCTCTACCTTTTGGGGAGGAGGTATAAAGACTGGTGCCCTGCTGCATCCTCATGTTCTCTCCTTTACCCCAACCCTGGACTGATGAGGGCAATAGCATCACAGAGAGTCCCAGCCTTGGAGGCCACTGAAGATGGACCCTGCCCTCATGATGGACTTTGAACTCCATCTCTTGATCAGAAAACAATAGAATCCAAGTTCTACCTATCTCCTTAGGAAACCTGTTGGGGAATATTATTTTAAGGTGTGTTACTTTTGTAAGTTGCATCTGCTTATCTCTGTGAAGCTGTGTCACTTTGCCTGTCTAAAACACCTGATGGTCTAATAAAGAGCTGACCGGCCAATGGTAAGGCAGGAGAAAGGATAGGTGGGGCTGGCGGGCAGACAGAAGAAATAGAAGGAGAAATCTGGGGGCAGAAGAAGAAAGAGCAAGAAAACAAGAAGGAGGAGGACATCAAGGACCAGCTACCCAGCGACACAACCAGCAACAGAGTAAGAAAGAAAAGAATACAGAAATAGAGAAAGGTAAAAACCCAAAGGCAAAAGATAGATGGGATAATTTAAGTAGAGCTGGCTAGCAACAGGCCAAGCTAAGGTATGGTGATACATTGTGTACCTTAATGAACTTGCCTGAAGATCAGAGAACAGAGCCAGCCAACTAGATTAGACATAGAGGTCAGGCAGTGGTGGCACTCACCTTAATCCCATGCCTTTGCTTGAGAGGCACACATGCCTTTAATCCCAGGAAGTAATATGGCAGGGCAGAGAAAGGTATATAAGGCGTGAGGAAACAGGAATTCACTCTCTTTAGGCTGAGGATTTGGGAGAGGTAAGAACTAGTGGCTGGCTGCTCTGCTTCTCTGATCTTTCAGCTTTCACCCTGATATCTGGCTCTGGGTTTTCTATTAATAAGACCATCTAAGATTCTAATAACACTAAGGCTGGACATTTATAATTAAGAATAAGCCTCCATGTGTAATTTATCTGGGAGCTGGGTGGCGGGCCCCTCAAAAGAGTAAAAACAACCAACAACAAAAACCTAATATTATTTTTCTGCTAAAGGAATCTAGCAATACAATGACCCTTAATGGCACACTGCTATATCCATAGATCAGTGCCTGCCTCAGCCCTCATCAGAGAATCTTGTTCTTGCAATAGATGGGAATTAACACAAAGATTCACAACTGGACAGTGAGAAGATGGTGAGAGACCTTGGAACACTCAGTCCTAAGTAGTATGTCTTCATCAAAGCCCTCCTCTCAAGGCTCAGACATGTATGTGGAAAGATTGTGGGAGCCAGAGGGGATAGATGAATCCAGGGAAGAACTGATGGGCATATGAACTCACAGAGACTGTAGCAGCACACATAAGGACGGCAGTGCCAATCAGATGAGGCCCCAGCGCTGAGAAGGGAAAGTGGACATGGGTCCCACATCCCTAACTAAAAAACGATCTGCAGCTGATGCCTGATGGAAAAAGGGAAAACTGTTTTTGCCAGTGGAGTCTCACTGGGTATATTAACCACAGATCAGAGAAGGTCCTATGCCCAGGAGTAGTTGGCCAACACCAAACAAATTCGGTGGCATTTTCATGGACTTTTTGTCTCTATCTTCTTTGTCGAGGCGTATTTTTCTCACTGGTCTTTTGCTTGTTTATTTTGGTTTCTCTTTTTGTGTTTCTTGTGGGGGTATTTTTGTAGGTATGTTTCTTTTTTGTTTACTTTTGCTACTGTTTTGACTGTTTTTTAAAGCGGAGGAAAAGAAGATAAAGTTGGGTGTGTAGGGAGGTGGGGAGGATCTGGGAGGAATTGGGGAGGGAAAACATGATCAAAATATGCTATATGAAAAAAATTTTTTTCCCTTAAGAAGAAAGCTGCTTGTAAAATGGAATTTCTCAGAAGGGAGGTACATTCTGAAAAACCACTGTTTCACACAGTCTGCGAAACCCCGGGGACAGGGGGCAGTCTGATCTCATGAGGTGTGTAGCACAGCAGCTAATAGGTGGAAAACAATCTATATCTGTGTCATGGGCAACCACACTCCTTCCTGTGCCCTCAGGAGGACAGTCTCTGAGGTTAGGTAGTTCTTCTCTAAGGCTCTGAAGAGGAGCTCAGAGGAAGGGTGCCTGTAGTAGTTTTCCAGTTGACTTGGAGGGGTGGGGGATGAGTGGGAGGATGGTCAGGCTGAGGATCTAGGACTCTTAGAATTTCAGTTTCTCAATGCTCTGAGTCAGCCTCTCCCGCTGGGCTCACTCCCAGCAGGGAAGAGTGTAGATTTGGGAGGACTGAGGTAGAGGTCAAAGTTACCCTTAAGTTATTGCCTCTGAGATCCAAGCAGGGTCCTCTAGCTTCTTTCCAGAAGAACCAGGGCTTGTCAAAGTAAGGGAGCCTGTGCCTGGTGGCAGGATAGCTCCAGGGTTCCTGGAGGATTCCCAGGCCCTCTTTGATCCTGGCCACTCCTGTCTCATTGGTCACTGCCTTTGCTCAGCCTGTGTCACTCTATCCCATCCCTGTACTGGCTCTTCAGGGACAGGCTCTGTCTTAGTCAGGATTTCTGTTGCTGTGAAGAGATATCATGACCACAGCAACTCTTATTAAGGAGAACATTTAATTCGGGCTAGCTTACATTTTCAGAGGTTTGGTCCATTATCATCACGGCGGGGCATGGTGATGTGCAAGCAGACATGGTGCTGGAGATGAATCTGAGATTCCTACATCTTGACTTGCAGGCAACAGAGAGTGGTCTGTGTCACCGGGCATGGTTTGAACATATATGAGACCTCAAAGCCCACCTCCACAATGACACACTTCCTCTAACAAGATCACACTATCTCCAACAAAGCCACACCTCCTAAATAGTGCCACTCCCTTTGGGGGCCATTTTCTTTCAAACCACCACATTCCACTCCCTGGCCCCCAAAGGCTTGCATTATATCATAATGCAAAAATGCATTCAGTCCAACTTCAAAAGTCCCCATCGTAGTTGGAATTTTCTTTGAGCCACCAACCAGCTCCCAAATAAAGATACAGAGACTTATTGTTAAGTATGAATGCTAGGCTTTAGCTTAGGCTTGTCCCACTAGCTCTTTTAACTTAATTTAACCTGTTTCTATTGATCTACATTTTGCCTCAGGGCTTTCTACTTTTCTTTCATTCTATATGTCCTACTTTTCTGCTTCTTCCATGTCTGGCTGGCTGGCCCCTGGTGTCTCCCTGTCATCTCCTTTCCTTTCTTCCCTGAGCCTAAATTCCTCTTCCTACTTACTCTCCCTCTCCAGAAGTTCTGACCGTATCTCCTCCCTTTCTGTTGGCCATTCAGCTTTTTATTAGACCAATAAGGTGCCTTAGGTAGGCAAGGTAAAACAGCAATACATCTTTACATAATTAAATAAATGCAACACATCTTTGCATAGTTAAACAAATATTCCACAACACCCCATAGTCTATCATAGTCTCAAAATTGTTTAAAAATCCAAAGTTCAAAACCTCTTCTGAGATTTATGCAATCTCTTAACAGTAATCCACTATAAAATCAAAATCAAAACACAGATCACATACTTAGAACATATAATGGCACAGGATATACATTACTGCTCCAAAACATAGGGAAGGGAGCATAGTGAGGAAATACTGGACCAAAGCAAGACCGAAAAACAGCTGGCAAACTCCAAACTCTGCATCTCCTTGTCTGATGTCAAAACACTCTTCAGATCAACTCCTTTCAGCTAGCAGCTCTCCTCAGCAGGTATCCCACATAGCTTAGTACCTTTTCTCAGTTCTGCCTTGTCATCTTGCTTCCCCTGTATCTTGCTGGCAACTCGTAATTCCATCCTTCCTCTTCCCAGTATTCTTGGTTTGGTTGCCCCACCTATACTTCCTGCCTGGCTACTGGCCAATCAGCATTTTATTAAACCAATTCAAGTGACAAATCTCTGCAGTGTACAAGAGGATTATAATAAGCCATGAAAAGATGGAAAATACACAGAGAGTCTGGATACTGTATGTTATTGTGTTGTCTTTAAATTTTTTGACAGCTAATGAACAAATGCTAACTCCTGAGAGACATTTGATTATGAAAGCTGATAGATTAAACCAACCTATATATTTTAAAAATATCTTGACTTCAAAATTTAAGTCAAAAGATACATTACTTTGAAAAAGAGGATCTGCTTTTATTTCCACAGGAAATGAGAGGCTCTGGATTCATTCTGGGTTAAGAAAAATCAGGTTTGATTGAGGAAGACCCCCTGAAAAATCTCTGATGGGAATGGATGGCCCAGATGATCCAGCATTTCAGAGTGCATCTGTTGCAGTTTCCTCTGAGTTCTGCACCCTGAACAGCTTCAAGGTTGCTGGCTGAGATGAGCCAGCCTCACAGAATATTCCAGTTAGGACTTGACCATAATCCTAAATTTTCTCAGGGTCCCCCAAGGATTGTCAGCACCCCCAATCAACAGGAAGTAAGTCTAAAGAACTACACTCACATTCCCAAAATATTGGTTATAAATGTTTGTTTTCATTTAAGGGGGTAGGTTACAAATTGTTATTGGTCATAGTAAATCTCTTTCTAAAAGAAGAAATGGGGATATGATATAGAAATGATGGGGGAAAGGATAGATTATTATGATGGGAAAAAGGGTAGATTATTGAATCTACTTTAATCCAAAAAAAAAACAACTATTAATCTTACATATTTTGCATTGGCTTGGATTTTTGTATATTGATACAAATTTGAGGTTATTTTTGTTAGAACATACTGTACATACATTTCTACCCTTGTTCAAGGTATTGTTTCTATACAGCCCATTTAACAATGTAATGCAAATTTCTAGTCCTTGAAAGTTATTATTACCAACTATTTAGGATAATAAAGAAATGCAGGTTAGTAGTTAGTCACCTATTACAATCAAACTTGTAGTAATAATAGGTATAGGTAAAACAGATTTA
This sequence comes from Peromyscus attwateri, assembly GCA_902168425.1. Lineage (NCBI taxonomy): Eukaryota > Metazoa > Chordata > Mammalia > Rodentia > Cricetidae > Peromyscus > Peromyscus attwateri. Next base: position 46,439 of record CABHPP010106859.1, read on the forward strand.
TTTTAGATAGATAGGTTGTCTTCAAACACTTCAGAGATCTACAGAATATAGCATTTAAGATGTTTTAATAACATAAGTTCTTTTTTTTTTTTTTTTTAACCACAAGAGACATATCTGCTCCTGGCAGTACTAATCTACTTCAGAGAAGATGATGGACATTGAAGAAACTTCATATGAAGTTTACTTTCTTTGTGGCAAAAGTTAGCCACTAGGCAAGAAAGTGCCCTTGCCTCGACTGTTGACAGTATGCTGTCCAGACGGGACAAGCAGAACACAAAAGAAAGGGCTGCCAAACTTTGCCAAGACAAGGTAGGACAGCCCTTCAGAAAATCCTGCTTTACAGAAAAATCTGTCAGATACTAGACCTGCCTATAGGCTGAAGATGGAAACCCCAATGTTACAGAGGAAACTTTGGTGACTATCCAGGCAGCCAGCTGTTTCTGTCATTTCTCACATCTTTTGGAAGTTGCTTGCTTGCACTTCCTGTTTACATTTTTTTGATATTTCGAAACACAGGTAATATTATAGCCTTCTCAGGTCACTGATGAGGTTGAAGACTAGATAGTTATAGTTGTAGTTTTCCTTGTTACCAGACTCAGAAAAGAAACTCACTAAAGAGGTATAAAGTGTATAGGGTTGAAAGACACCAAAAGATAGTTTTGGGTTGGTAATGCAAATTAAGATGGAAGGTGAATTAGGCACAACCCTTTGGACTTACCAAGATAGGATAGATAATGGAGTATTTTCCCTGAATTTGTCAAATGTTAATGGACTAGACATTGTTGATGTAATTAATGCCTGTATATATAGTATATAGTTTTTGTACTTATTGTATATAGTTTTTCTATATTAGTTATAACCTTCTCTTCTTATTTTAGACACAAAGGGGGAAATGTTGTGATATTTTGTTTATGTTCTGACAAATAAAGCTTGCCTGAAGATCAGAGGGTGGAGCTAGCCACTAGTTAACCATAGAGGTCTGGAGACCTTTACAGACAGGAGACTGGCCTCAACTGCTTTTCTAATCCACAGTCCCAAGGTCTATATTTTTTCAGACAAAACGTGGTCAGGCCTATCACAGATTGCCTGTGCCAACTTCTGTCTTAGTTAGGGTTTCTATTGCTGTGAAGAGACACTGTGACCATGGCAACTCTTATAAAAAAAAAAAAAACAGTTAATTGGGGTGGCTTACATTTTCAGAGGTTTAGTCCATTATCATCATGGTGTGACATGGTGGCATGCAGGCAGACATGATGCTGGAGCTGAGAGTCCTGCATCCTGATAGGCAGGCAGCAGGAAGTGGTCTGTCTCACTGAGCGTGGCTTGAGCATCTATGAGACCTCAAAGCCTGCCTCCACAATGACACACTTCCTCCAACAAGGCCGTACCTACTCCAACAAAGCCACACCTCCTAATAGTGCCAGTCCCTTTGGGGGTCATTTTCTTTCAAACCACCAGAGGCTCCCTCCAAGTCACTGCACAGGAGAGAAGGCAGGCACCTGCGGCCGGAGGACAGAGCCCTTGAGCATTTCTCCAAGTACTGCTGGATACAACCTCTGGCCCTAGGGAGGAGTTCCTGCTGAAGAGCTCAGGAATATGAAAAAAAAAATGTATGCTTGCAGCCTATATTCATATTTCTGAGTGTATTAGGACTGATAGCCACTTTGATCCTTTGCCCTGTGTTCTCCCAGACAAGGGAAAGGCAATTTAAACAAACTCACGACTATGGATACCCTGTAATCAAAAGTCATAAGTCCCAGATCCCCCTCCTATCTCAGAGATCTCAGAGGTCTTAAGTCTCAAGACACCTAGACACCCAAAATGCAGTAAATCCCAATATGTACTCTCTGCCCTGTGTATAGTCCTTGCCTATAAAAAGGAGCTTATAGCCCTTCCTCAGGGCTACAGAGTCAAATAAAGCTCTGTAGTCCTAACTAGTTAGAAGCCTTCTCCTACCCCCGCGATGTTTTTGAATGAAGATGCTTCTGGTTTATAGACTTCGGAGGTCTGTTCCCTGTTATTTTCCGCAATTCCAGGACCCAACATTTTGGTGGCCCATCCGGGGATCCGCGCAATTCTGGGAGGGCACCTCAGTCTCTGGCAACTTTATTCTACTGGGATTGGCTGACTGCTAAGTTTTTCTCTGGTTTCTGTATCTGGTGTCCAGACAAACGGAAGATTCGAAAAAGAGTAGGCAGATGTGCCAAAGACCTCTGAGCCGGAGGGGACACTTCCACCCCTCCTCTGGCAGTTGGGTTACCCATCTGTGGCCCTTCGGGACTGGTTTGGGAGCCCTATGACCCTGCGCCCAGCGTTCTTCCTTCTGTACGCCTCGTCAATTCTGTCTAATTGTGTTGTCTATTGTCAGTCTCTTTGTGGTAATTGTCAGTAAATTAATGTCTACCCTGAGCCAAGCTTCCGCTAAGCCTCAGGCCCCTTTTGGATCTTGCTCTCTCTCATTTCCAGGATTTCAGGAACGCAGCAGTGGTTTTTTGCCAGCCTTCTCTGCCTCTCCCTGCCTCAGGCATCCCCAGCTCTCCACTTCAGCCCAGCTGGCTCCACTCTGTGTCAGCAGGGTGTGCTGCGCTGGCCGCCTAGACGATCGCCCCTACCCGGCAGGTACCTCAGTTCCTGGCCAGAGAGGCCAAGCACCTAGCGGGTGGCTGCTGCCATCTACCTCTTCCGGATGAAAATATTTTTAGATCTCACAAAATGAAACATGCTCCAAAGCTGCGTAGCAGGAAACATGAGGGTCGAGCTGTGACGACCAGGAGGGGTTTTATCAGGAAAGCACAAACGGCCTGCCACCCCTTCCCCTGCCTAAAATTTCAGCTGGAGAAAGAAAAGTTTTGTCCGGTCTGAATGCATGAATGTGACCACTAACATTTGCTTCAAATGTGAAAGTCAACTATGTTCAATGAGTCCTGGCTGCAGCTCCTACTGAGTCTGATGTAATAGAGATTTTTTTTTTAATGTTTTATGCTGTTAAAAAAAAAACTGGCTTAAAAAAATAGGATCTAAACAATGCTTGCTTGTTTGATAAAATATTAAAAGCTGCGCCTCTGTGCTTGTATATGCAAAAATATGCCTGGCTCTGGCAGCTAAACGTTGTAATTTAAGAGTCACTCAGGTGATTTTTTTTTAATTTATTTATTTTTTTATTTTTTGAGACAGGATTTCTCTGTGTAGCAGTCCTAGCTGTCCTGGAACTCTCTTTGTAGACCAGGCTGGCCTTGAACTCACAAAGATCCGCCTGCCTCTGCCTTCCGAGTGCTGGGATTAAAGGCATGCGCCACCACCTCCTGCTGGTGATGATTTTTTTTGTTGTTGTTTTTGTTTTTGTTTTTTTGGTTTTTACATACATGCAGACAAACATTTGTACACATGAAATAAAAGTAAATCTTTCTTAAAAAATTCCAAGGCAGTGAACATTAGTTTATGGCCTTTCTCCCTTTCTTACTGAAAACCTGCAGGTTCTTGGGACCCTTGCCAGAAATCTCATTTGCAATAAAAGACCCCCTGTGCAACCCTAGTGGCTCCTGGTTTTATTTTATCAAATTATAATACCATCCAGAGCTACCTTTTAATCTTACTCATCAAAAAGGTGAAAGAAAGAAAGAAAGAGAGAGAGAGAGAGAGAGAGAGAGAGAGAGAAAGAAAGAAAGAAAGAAAGAAAGAAAGAAAGAAAGAAAGAAAGAAAGAAAGAAAGAAAGGAGTACACATGGCCCCACTGCTCTGCTTACACCACTCATCCCTGGGATGCCCACACCCATTCTTTCCCTGAACACTTTTCTTTCTGCTTTTAATTTCAGGCCCATCCTAAAATTCCTTTCTGCAACAAGACCAAGGATCTGGTTTTACCCCATTGGAGGTCCCTAAAAAACCAGTGGGAGTTCTCAGGCTCCTACTGCCACTGAAAGGATGGCCTTGAAGGATTGGGATAGTGCTCAACCCCACTGGGGCCAGGACTGCTCAGCTATGCACACCTCTCACCTCTGTGTGTTGACATTTTGTTTGTACTCTAACAAATAAAGCTTGCCTGAGAATCAGAGAAGAGAGCCAGCCACTAGACTAAACATAAAAGCCAGGCAATGGTGTCACACACCTTTAATCCTAGCACTCAGGAGGCAGAGATCCATCTGGATCTCTGTGAGTTCAAAGCCACCCTGGACTACACGAGATTAACTGAGTCTAAAAGAGAAACAGAGCCAGGCAGTGGAGGCGCATACCTTTAATCCCAATACTTGGGAGTCACACGCCTTTAATCCCAGCACTAGGAAAGTTGAGACAGGGCTGGACAGAGACAGGAATATAAAGCAGGAGTAGACAGGAGTTTGATGCTCTTTCAGCTGAGGACTCAGGGGCATTCAGTCTGAGGATTTGTGGAGACAGTATCTTCCCTTTTTGGCTGAGGAGTTGGCAAGGTAAGAAGTGGCTGTGGCTTGTTTCCTCTGATCTTTCAGCATTTGCACCAATATCTGGCTCCAGATTTTTATTATAAGACCAATTAGGATTTGTGCAACACCTCTGCCCTAATTCTTCCTCATATCAGTCCCCTCAAGATGACCTTGGGGTTACAATTATTTATCTATTAAATTCCTCCCCACCCCGTGTGTGTGTGTGTGTGTGTGTGTGTGTGTGTGTGTGTGTGTGTGTTTGTCCCTGCAGGCTTTAGAGCAGGCAGGGAAAATATGATCCACAAAGAGACAAGAATGAAACTCAGCTCAGCCCAATTTTTTTTTTTGTAACTGGCACTGGACCAGGACTTCTAGAGTGTGGCCCAGATCATTTTACATTAGCCATATTTAAGCACAGCACAAGTTTGGGAGAAGTATTCAGATGACAATTAACTCAGCCCCATGAGTACAAGAAAGCTTAAGACATGCTTACATTGAAGTTCTTTGCAAAGTACCTGTGGCATCACCCATAAGATGGGCTCTTGCTGACTTAGAAACAGTGCTCAAGCTAAGGGTCTGGGGAGAATGGCTGAGGCAAACATGCCTGGCCCTGAGATAACGTAGAAGTCACTTAAGCTGTTGTAAAGTACAAATGAAATCTCTCACAAGGATGAGTTTCATGGCCTGGAAGTAATGCTCAAGGTTTTAAGAGGAAAGGGTTTGGAATAAGTAAAGCATAAATCCTAGAAGATACAGGCTGAGCCTGGCTCATCAGACAGCAAAGGATCACCGGGTTGTAAACTACATCCGTTCTCACCATTCCAGGAGGAACACTAAGCACCCCATTCCACTGGAGAGGTAAACTGTGTGTTCAATTTCCTGGCTTCTCCAGTGCGTATCTGTCTTCACAAGACCCTTTTTACCCTCTTTATGTTTGTTACTCAAGACAGCTATGGCCAAGACATGGGTGTATGAAGACTTGCCCACCTGCTGTTAGGGTGCAAGCAGGCATGGTCAGTCCATTGTGGGCAGCATGAGGCTATGCTTGGCTAGCAGCCACATGGGTCGGAGGTCTCACTTGTTCCTGAGGCCTGTGCTATGACCTGAGTGCCTGAGTTATTTAACATCAAATAACAGATATTAAAATTGTCACCAGGTGTCAAGACCTAAAGCAGAGTGAGTGCCTTTGGACTTCTAAATGCACTTTTTTCCCAGGACCTAAGAAATGGATTTGTGGGGGAACCACAAGGCATGCACACCAAAGAAGTATGTTCTCTCTCTCTCTCTCTCTCTCTCTCTCTCTCTCTCTCTCTCTCTCTCCCCTCTCTGTCTCTGTCTCTGTTTCTCTCTCCCCTCTCTGTCTCTGTCTCTCTGTCTCTCTGTCTCTGTCTCTCTGTCTCTGTCTCTGTCTCTCTGTCTCTGTGTGTGTGTGTGTGTGTGTGTGTGTGTGTGTGTGTGTGTGTGTAGCAGGAATCCTAATTGTTCTTAATAATAAAAACCCAGAGTCAGATATAGAGGTAAATGCTGAAAGATCAGAGAGACAGAAGAGCAAGACCACCACCTCTTACCTCACCAACTCCTCAGCCTGAAAGAGCCTGATCTCCTGTCTCCTCCTGCCTTATATTCCTCTCTCTGCCCAGCCATATCACTTCCTGTATCCACCACCCTGGTGCTGGGATTAAAGGCATAAAATCCCAAATACTGGGATTAAAGGTGTGTGCTACCACTGCCTGGCTTTGTTTCTCTTTTAAACGGAATCAATCTTGTGTAGCCCAGGGTGGCCTTGAACTCACAGAGATCTGTCTGTCTCAGCCTTCTGAGTGCTGGAATTAAAGGTATGTGCTATCATTGTCTGGCCTCTATGGCTAACTAGTGGCTTAGCTCCACACTCTGATCTTCAGGCAAGCTTTCTTCGTTAAATCACAAACAAAATATCACAACACGTGTGTCTGTGCATACTGAATCAGGGCTTCACAGATGCATAGATGGCTCTTCTTCTTGAGGAGCCCTGACACATTCCCTTGTTTTGATTGAATATGCCCCACTCGACAGCATCACAGTTTTTAAAGTGCACAGTCCGAACTTCTAAAACACACAGAATTGCCTGGGAGGTATTACACTATTGCTGGGTCCTAAGGGCTCCCTCAGGGGAGGGGGTGAGAAGGCACGGACGGCATCAAGGGCACAGACACCAGGAGTCAGGTAAAAGGGAAACAGCAGACCCAATTATTCAGCAATGGGGAAAGTCTGATATATCGTCTTCCCAGCACCCAGGCTGTATCCTGATCCAGTGACATTGCATGGTCTCCCCTCATTGGCTAGGCATGATCAGGACCTCTGGCAATGCCTATTGCTAGGCCCTTAGGCAGACTCCAGGTTGGCTCATCTCTTGGCCTCATAGGCCGTATCTTACTACATATCCACACTTTTTTATTCATTACATGGGCGCTCAGCGAGAGCCAGAGTTCTTTGCTCAGGCCTTTCTGACCCCACCTAAGGAATGTTCATTAACTGGACTGTGCCTTTCTTAGGTTGGCTTACCTAACAAGCTCTTACCTGTCATTGACTACCAGCCCTTGAAGACATCCATTCCTGGAGAGCCACCCAGGTGGAGAGGATTAGGCAGTAGCCTTTTGAATTTCAGAGAACCAGGCATGCAAAACCTACTGTGGAGGGCTGTAAGCAGGATATCTAAGAACCATTAAAATTTGAAGAATGGCCTTAGTCGCTGCCTGCTGCTGTCAGATGTGCTGCAGGAGGCATATAAAGAGAATAAGGATTAACAGTATCACCCCGCCAATCAAAGCATATGTGAGCATCCAGGAGGGGTCAAATAGCCTTTTAAAGTTGTCCCAGACTTTAGTTTAAAAAAATCTGTCTCCAATGACATCACCAGTACCCTAGTCATATTTGTTCCTGGAATAGAATGGAGTAATTAGGGAGTGAGGCAAATTGCCTGGAAGCATGGATCGCAGGCCAGTAGGGACATGTCTCTTACTAACTCTATTTCTTAGGCATTGAACAAGAGAAAGAAAAAAAGGGAGGGTAACAAGAGAAAGGAAAAAAAAGGGCTTCCTCCACAGACCAAGCATCCTCCAATTTTTTGTTGGTCAGTACCAGGTCCATAAAGGGGAGGCCTAGGGAAGAGTTGGTGGTAAATATCACAGGGAAAGCAGGGGAGTTAATTGCCACTGGCAACAGAATGGGAGGCAAGGGAACCAGAGTCTATAGATCCTCTGCTTTTGAGGGAATAAAAGGGACAATGGTGGTGAGTATGTACATTACCCATCCATGGCCAATTCTTCTTTGGTGAAGGAGGGCTGGTCTGTGGTGGGATGCACATCTCTTGTTGGAACCCATATTGGCATAGTTGCACTCTGAGAAAAAACATGAGCATACCCTCTCCCATGAGTCAGCAGGGCAGCTGGTGGCTGTCATTGGAGGGAGATAGAGTCTATCCATCTTACTGGGGTAGAGGTGTGCCCAGAGGCAGGAATGCCCAATGTTTATATGCTGGTCTGAGTCCTGCCTCATCAAAGCTGAGAAAATTTATATGGACAAAGACTTCAGTTAGGGCCAAATGGGTGTCCCTTTCTGCCTCTGGCAAGATGGTCTTTAAGAGTTCTGTTGACTCTTTCCATGATGGCTTGTTCCTGAGGATTATAGGGAATGCCAGTGGTGTGAGAGATCTTCCAGGATCCCAGGAAGTCATTAAACTGTTGAGAGGCATAGGCAGGGCCATTGTCAGTCTTTATAGCCCAAGGCACCCCCATGACCAACATGGCCAATTTAAGGGCCTTAATAACATTAACAGTCTTTTCCCCAGAAAGGGCAAGGACATACACAAAGGAGGAGCATGAATCCACTATCATATGAACATATCTAATATTGCCAAAAGAAGCATAATGCATAACATCCATTTGCCAAATGGCATTCAGCAGTAAGCCACAGAGGTGGACCCCTGCACGTTGAAGTGGCCCCAAAGGGGCAAGAAGGGCATAGGTGGCACATGACTGAGACAAATGCTTGTACTGGAAAATTGACAGATCAGGGAGAAGCCTATGCAGGTTCTGTGGAGACAGGTAAAGTTGCTGGTGAAGAGCCTTGGCTTGTTCTAGGGGGACTATACTAGCTGTTAATATGATGGTATCTGTAACCTCATTTCCTTGGGCTAATATTCCTGGCAATTTGGAGCAGGATCTAATATGTGATGGGTACCAGGGCTCAGTCCTCTGATTTAAGACATCTTATATGAGCAGTATAGTGCTGGCATTGGGGATCAGTGAGTCTTTGACTCAAGAAAAGGCCAGCACATGAACTGCCTATACAGTGTACTGGCTGTCAGAAAAAAATATTAACAGGCTCAGTCTGGCACTCCACTAGAACCTTAAGGAGGGCCAATAGCTCACCCAATTGAACAGAACCAGGGTTAGAGATAACATATGTAACATCTTTGGAGCCTGGACGCTAGATAAAAGCATCATATCTGTTTTTATTAGAATCTGAAAAGGCCAAGTTGGCATGAGAGATGGGAGTGGAGGAGGGGACTGCATGGTGATGTATCTTTATTGGAAGTGTGGGGAGCTCTGCTAAGGTCTTGTTTTTTGACAAATGATTGCCAATAGTTCCTGTGAATCCTGCAACCATTTCCTGGAATGAGATAGAATCTACCCAGAAGGACTGGGTATTCTTTTTTTTAATATTTTATTTATTATGTATACAGTGTTCTGCATGTATGCTTGCATACCAGAAGAGGGTACCAGATCTCATTACAGATGGTTGTGAGCCACCATGTGATTGCTGGGAATTGAACTCAGAACCTCTGGAAGAGCAGCCAATGCTCTTAACCTCTGAGCCATCTCTCAAGCCTGAGACTGGGTATTCTTTAGAGAAAAGGAGAAGGTAAGTTTATCTGGCTCTCATCCATATGTTCTTTGTGCCAGCATTCATGCCTTAAGGCCAAGTTGGAAGGACTGGTCAAACTTAGAGGTGACCTTGTGCAGGTCAGAATGTGCTTGGTGTATCCATAGAAGGGGGTCAGATTACCATAATACTCCCTCAAATCCCCTGGATGTCCAGAGGACCATTGCCAATAAGGGCCTTTTGGGATCATGGTGTTGCAGACTGGAGGTGGCTAGAATGGCCAAAACCTTTTGTAGCAAATCTTTAGCTTCTTGGGTAAACCTAACCTTAGTGGAAGAAGTGGGGTCCTCCAACAATGAAAAGAAGTGTCTCATCTCTTGGTCAGAGATGGGCAGAAAGGGTTTAAGCCAATTAACCATGCCACACAATTGTAATTCTGAGAGTAAGTACAATTCCTTCATTTCCAATTTAAAGGAAAGGGGGTGGTCCTGCTTAGCAATGGAAAAGCCTAAAAAGGCAGAGGGGGGTATCATTTGAACCTTATCTGGCACCACTATCAGATGTAATGACATGAGATCTTTTAACACTTTTGGCAGTCCTTTGCAGATAGACTGCGTCCAGATGTGCCAGAAGGAGATCATCCATGTAATGGATTAAGAGGATATCCTTGGGAATATTAACCAAGACCTGAGAAACAAACAACTGGCAGGCTGTGGGGCTGTTCTTCATTCCTTAGGGTAAAACAGTCCATTGTTATCTCTTGGCTGGCTTATGCATATTAAGTTCCTATACTATAAAGGCAAAGCAGTCTCGATCCTGTGGCACCAGGGGAATTTGAAAAAAAAAAAAAGCAATCCTTAATGTCTAAAACTAAAATATAATAAGATGGAGGAATAGCGGTAGGGTCGGGGAGGCCTGGTTGTGTGGACCCCATTTTTTTCATTTGGTCATTAACTGTATGAAGATCCTGCAGGAGGTGGTAGTGTCTCAATCTCTTGGGAATAACAAATATGGGGGTATTATGTTTATTTGTGGTTGGTTCTATATGCCCCATATTTAGCTGTTCTGCAACTAATTCCTTTAGGATTGACAGCTTGAGTTCAATTATAGGCCACTGATCCACCCAGATATCTTGATTCAAGAGCCATGTCAATGGAATGGAGCTAGGAGGCTCAATTGTGGTGGATTTTTTGAGGGACAGTGGCCCTTAGAATTGGGGGTGCAACTCACCCATAGGATTGCCATTTGCCAAACCTGTCTTTTCATGGACCTGAAGATCATCAAAGAAAGCTCTGTCATCAGTAGTTAGAAAAGCATCCATATCCTCTGCCCCAGAGGTTTCTCAGTACTGTAGAAATAATAGGGTAAATGGTTCCTTTGTTGCCATCAAGGTCTTTTCAATGGACAGGATGGGTGGTAATTTTTGAGTCTTGTTGGCCTCCTACTCCACTGATGCCTCCACTCCTCCTACTCCACTGATGCCAGGGCCAGATCTAAATTTCCAATGAGGGAAGTGGAGTGCCTCTGTTTCTGTTAATATGGTGATGTTTGCACCCATGTCCACCAATCCTTTATCAGCTTGTCCATCAAGATAGACTATCAGCATTGGGGAGTGTGGAAAAATGGGCACTGTCCAATAGATTTTTGGATTACCAGAGCCTTCTTACTGGCAGGGTTCAGGAGTGCCCTGACTAGAATTTAAAGGGACTGATGCTTTGGCAGGGTATGATCTGCAATCCTTTGCCCTGTGAAATCCTTTATTGTTTCTGGTGCATCGGGTCCTAGGCTTTGCTAGAGGGCATTTCAAGCCACAAATGGCCTGGTTTAGTGCATCCTCAGCTAGATCTGTCTACTTGGGGACCCTTGGGTGTGTCATTGGTGTGCTGCCTGCCCACAAGGAAGGCATCCAGGGAATCAGTGAGGGCAGTGATAGGACCATTATTGGGGTCAAGATCTCTTGTGGCCAATACCCATTTGTGAATGTCCAAGGACCACTATGACCATATTGTGGGTCGGGCCATTAAGCCCTTCCCAAACCGATTGTTTGATTAACATTTCCCTAGTGGGGTCCAAGTCTACTCTCCACTCCACTGCCTCATTGACACGTGAGAGAAAATCAGTAAAAAGTTCCCCTGGCTGTTGAACAAGATTGCGGAAGTAGCCGGGTGGTGGTAAAGCACACCTTTAATCCCAGCACTCGGGAGGCAGAGCCAGGCGGATCTCTGTGAGTTCGAGAAACCCTGTCTCAAAAAAACAAAAAACAAAACAACAACAACAACAAAAGATTGCAGAAGTAAACTGAAGGGTCATGAGAGGTGCATGCCTTAAGAGCCTTGAAGGCCAAGTCAGAAATCTGTTGGCAGTAGGCTGGATGGCCAATCTGTGCCTGATGGGCACGACAAACAAAGCTACCTCATTCAGGGAACATGTCAAGGGTCCCTGGAACATTAAGAGGTTCACGTGGGGCGGTGGTGGCGCACGCCTTTAATCCCAGCACTTGGGAGGCAGAGGCAGGCAGATCTTTGTGAGTTCAAGGCCAGCCTGGTCTACAGAGCGAGATCCAGGAAAGGCGCAAAGCTACACAGAGAAACCCTGTCTCGAAAAACCAAAAAAAAAGAGGTTTGTTCACGCTTGAGCTTCTGCTTGATTATTGTAAGCCGATTTCCGGCTAAGAAAGGCAGCCGGCTCCAGCGCAGCTTTTAGCAGACTATATCAATCAAAGTAAGTCTGTAGTTGCATTGCCCATTGAGTGAGGGTGTGTTTGAAGTAAGGTGAATCTGGGCCCAACTTCCGGATAAGGGAGAGTTCAGCTGTGGGGTTGGGAATCCAGGGCTGGCTAGTGGCATTTTGTCCCAGGTTGACTGGAAAGGCTTCCATCGGCCTTTGAGGCCCGAGACCAGGGGTGAGGGGATGGGAGGGGTGGGCTGTGGCGCCTGGGGGGCATACCTCAGCCCGAGGGAATTTCCACCTTCAGGGGCAGTGGATATTGAGGCACTCAGCTCTAAGGGTACCGTGGTGGAGGTGCAGCCTCCTGAGGCGGGAGTGGAGCGGACGGGGAAGCGACACATATGTTCTTAACTGTGGCTGCGCTCTCCTCGGCAGGTTTCGAGGGGCCTGAATTGTCTGCCTCCTCCTCATCATCATCGTCAGATGCCGTAGAGAGATCAGACATGGAAGGGGTGGAGGTGATGGAGAGGTTACCCGTTTTGTAGAGGAAGACAGCAGGCAAGCAACAGTCAGAGAGAAGATGGCAGCCAACAGGGGTGGAAAATTGTGTCAGACCTTTATGTTTTATGCTTAGTGGGGGACTTCTGTGGGTTTTTTTTAGGCCATGGCCATATGACCATACAGTGTCTCCAGATGAGGGATGGCATTTAGGAGCGGAGCCTTGATTTTGCCTCTTGGGGGATCAGCCCTTATGCGGAGGTGCCGAGCAAGCCAAAACAGAAAATAACGTGCCTTCCTAACCAGATGGGCAGACAAATATGACAGACAACAGGAAAGAAGGAAAGAAAAAGGGGAGGGGGCCCCTACACTTACCTGCCAAAGGGACCAAAAACACGCAACATGAAGGGGCCTTCAAACCGAAACACACCGTCTTGGGGGCACTGTCCTGTGCCATGAGTGAGGGGAGGGAGATGACCAGAACCTGTTTGGGTGCCAGATGTTGCTGGGTCCTAACGGCTCCAGGACTCAGGGGACGGGGGTGAGAAGACGCAGCATCAACGGCACAGACACCAGGACTCGGGTGAAAGGCAAACAGCAGACTCATTTATTCAGCAGTGGGGAGAGCCTCCTATACCGTCCTCCCAGCGCCCAGGCTGCATCCTGAGCCGGTGACACTGCATGGTCGTCCCTCATTGGCTGGGCACCATCAGGACCTCTGACAGCACCTGTTGCTAGACCCTCAGGCAGACTCCAGGTTGGCTCATCTCTCAGCCTCATAGACCTGTCTTCCTTAGTTACCCACCTATAAACCTAGCACTTTGGAGGCAGGAGGCCAGAAGAGACTGCAACAGAAACAAGGCCTTCTGGAAGAAAAGTTCCAGAATCCCTACTCAAGGTTCATGTCCCAACCAGCACCTGGGCCACATTCCTGGATCTATGCTTGTCCCAGGGCAGGAGGCTGCAGGGACAAGGGCTTCCCTAGTTGGGTAATAGCTCTACCTCACAGGATCTTCACCTTGACAAAAAAATCTCAGCTCTTCAGGACCTTCAAGGGCGGGGAGTAATATTCACAGCACCCAAGTGTCGAGGGTGCTGCCCATATTCTATGAGGACTCCTGTGGTGTTAACCATATGGGTTCTGATCATCTCTGGGGCAGTGACCTCTCAAGGGCAGAAGGACAGAGCAATGATGGATCCCTGGTTATCCCACTGTGTCAAGTCAGGCCTTCCCAGTGGTGGCATCCAATATAGACTGGGACTCCAGAAGAGGCACAGTGAGTCTTTGGTTGTTCTGAGCCAGGACATGAGCCCCTGCAGTAAAGGGCTTCCACCTCCGAACTAAAAGAATCTGGCAGGGCAGCACCTCTTCACCTTTGAGAGCTCATCTCCTTGGCAGACCCGTTCCCCAGCACAAACCAGTGCCCCTGAGAAATGGAGAAACCCTCTCTCTGTCCCCAGTATCAGCCCTGAGGGAAGCCCGTCCAAACCAAGGGATACCCCACTCTGAGCTGGGTAACATGAGACAGCTATGGAGCTGGCTGAAAGGACAGAGATGTGGGCCAGCAGTCAGGACTCAGTAGACTCAGTGCAACAAAAGGAAAGCAGACTTCTCGACTGGGAGAACAAAGAGTTTATTGGACTCAACTGGGAGGGCTTTGAGCAGCATGTGTGGGAAGCCTGCAAGAGCCCAGAGATTTATGTGTGGACAGTGGTGGCACAATGCCTTGGCATCCCACCCCTTCCCTGGACTGTCCACATGCCTCCAGGGCCAAGGACAGCAAGCCACAACAAAATGGCATGCTGGAGGTGCAGATCTGAAAGACCTGGTGAGGGAGTGGGACACCTGCCCAGCAGGGAATATAAAGTTGAAGCAAGGTGGCCCACACCCTAACCCCCACCTCAGGGTTTTTATAACTCACAATTCATCACTAGAGGGCTCCTGGAAAGTGATTACATGTTGGGATTCAAAATGAGGGTGGGAGTAGCAGGAAGGACCCTCATAACAAGGCTTGCAGGAGGACCGACCCCAGGCTGACCAGAAGCACCCCTGCCAGGGTCCAGATGCTGCTCCCAGTGGGAACTGCTGAATTGCAGAGGTCTCCCTTACAACAGGAAATCTTGGAGCTGACAGAGGTATCAATGAAAGGGTTACTTGGGATATTTCCAGAATAATTCTGATCTTCAGGGCAGACGGGAAGGCAGAACTTGTTATTTCTTTTCTCTTTGTAAGATTCTGTAAGACATCAGGGAGTGATTTCACAGTGTATGCAGAAACAACTCCGAACCCCAAAGTCTGGGGCACATGCCACCATGCCTGGATGGCCCAGCCTTGTCTCTAAGGCACATTGAAGCCAGACATGGTGGCTCACTCTGGAATCCCAGAACTTGGAAAACTAAGGCAGGAGGATTAGCATGAGTTCAAATGAAACCTGGGCTACAGTGAGAACCTGTCTCAAATAAAAAAAAAAAGGCATGGGCTGGTAAGGTGGCCTGGTGGATAACATGCTTGCCTTGACCAAGCCTGAGGACTGCAATTTCAATCACTAGAACCCATGTAAAAGGTGGGCAGACATGGTGGCCTACTTGTAATCTAAGCACTGATGATGCAGAGATGTGGAATCCCTGAGATGGGGAATCCCTCACTGGCTAGACTAGCTGAATCTGCAAGCTTGGGATTTAGTGAGAGACCCTGCCTCAGCAAATGAAACGGTTGTCAAGGAAGATGCCCAGTGTCAACCTCTGGGCTCCATACACTTGTACCCACTAAGGCATGTGCACCCACACATGAGAACATGTATACACACATGCGTTTACACACAATGTTCTGGGGAAACAGATCAGTCAGTAAAGTGCTTGCTGCACAGAAGCATAAGGACCCACGTTCAACCGTCAGCACCCATGCAAAGAGCCAGCATGGTAGTGCTGCTTCTACTTGCTGTGCTGAGGAGGTGGAAAGAGGACTCTCGGCCAGCCCCACTAGCCTAGTCGGCAAATCCCTGGTCCCAAAGAAAGATCTTGTCTCAAAACACAAGGTGGTTGGCACTGAGAAACAGCTAAGCAGTAAAAAGCACTTGTTGCTCTTATAGATGCCCAGGGTTCGGTTCCCACACCCACATGATAGTTCACAACCATCCAGAACTCCAGTTCCAGGGGATCTACCAACATTCATTTGGATAAAATAAAATAAATAAATCATCTTTTTTTTAAAGTAGACAGTACATGAGGAATGATACTAAAGGCTGTCCTCTGGCCTCACATACATGCACACATGTGCACCCACACTCATAGGCAAACACAGACCCACATACACAAAGACATGGCACAGTGTGAGATCAACCAGTAGAATAGCAGAAAGGTGAGTCAGCCTCTCAGAGTCTGGCTGTTCCCCGGGAAGTTGTACTTGGGAGCCAGGCAGGCGGCTGCGGAAAGGCAGAGGAAACTGGATAGCAGGGTGGGGCTGCTCCTGCTACTTCTATCTGGAGGAGATGCCTGGAAACTGACACTTTGGGGGATCTGATATAGTTTCAGGTCTCCTTTTGTTCAGCATTCCCGAGTCATTCCTTTAGAATAAATCTCCTGACTCCTTCATTATATGTAAAGAGTTACCAAATGCTCCCGGCTCTCCAGGTCCTTCAGGGAACCAGTGAGACCCTAGACCTAGGGGAAGGCCAGGAGTGCCACATGGCTAATACTGTGAGGGAGGGGGATGGTGACAGCCACGCATGCCATAGGGGCAGCCCTGCTAAAGACTCTACCTCCCAGCACACACCTGGACTCCAGGGCACAGCCCCCATCCTGCTCCCCCTATAGGAGCCCCACTCCAACCCCAGGAGGGCCCTACTTGGAGGAAGGAGAACTATGGTCCATAAACAACTATGGTCCATAAGTGCCCAGACCTTTCTTCCCAAGCCGCCTCCAAACAATCCTCAAATAGGCCACAGGGAACTCACCCACAATGACTTCCACCTCCTGAGAGATGCAGAACCCGTCAGGGTATGGGCAGGTAGCTGATTGGCAAGAAGTCCCAGGTTTGACCCCCAGGCACTCATAGCAGCGCAACCCTTGGGCTAAGAAACAGAACAATTCGTGAGGGTCAGGGCATGCCCTTCCTAGCCCAGACCCCTCTTCTGTACCTCACTTTACCTCCACACAGCTGCTGGGCTATAGGACAGAGCACGAACTCTCCTCCTCAGGCACCTCCACCCAAAGCAGAAGTGAGCCAAGAACCATAGTTCTTCAAGTAAGCTGAGTACTGCTGTCTCAGCCAGCCCTCCAGCCCCCACAGGGGAGACCTGGACCCCAAGAGGTGTTAGAGAAACAGTCATCATAGCAGGAGGACATGGGTACCTCCTGTCTGCTGAAGCGGTGAGTGGATGAGGGAGTAGGTACCAGGGACAACAAGGGCCTCCTAATGGGGAAGGCTGTTCTGACCTGTCCCACCCTACACTTGCAGAGCTGGATCCTGAGCCTTAGAGCATGACAGGGCACTGGACTTCCCAGGACCCAACTGCAAAGTCGGAGTTCATCATGAAACCTCTCATAATACAGATGTAACTGGAAGTGTAGGGGTATCTGAGAGCTCAAAACCTTTTAGAGTAAGGAAGTTCTAGCCCTGGGGTCTTCATGTGGCTGGATTGAAGGGTAAGACAAGGTCAAATGTAATAATGTAAGGAATGCCAAAAGTTGAGGGTGCCAAACTCCCTGACTTGGCAGCTGGGCCAGGAAAAGAAGCCCCTGCCAGCTTGTACA
>CABHPP010106861.1:0-14443 GCA_902168425.1 Peromyscus attwateri
CAGAGTTCACACTTGCTGTGAGTTGTGGAACTGTTTATAGCATATTCTCCTCTTGAATGAGCCCTCTTTGGATTAAGAATCAGGCTTTTCTGAGCTTAGAGCAAATAAAGGCAATAGGCAAGGAAGAACGCTTAGAACGGATATTTGTAGACCACCAAGGAATATGAAATGCTGCAAAGTGTTTCCTGCTTTATATCTATTTGTAGACCACCAAGGAATATGAAATGCTGCAAAGTGCTTCCTGCTTTATATCTCTCTCCTTTTTTGTGTGCATAGCTGCTTCCCTTTTGCCCAATGTAAAAGAACCCAGTAAGTGGAGAATGCAAAGTGCTCCTGTGTGTCCTGGGACAGGAGGTGCCTCTGCACCTCCCTGGGCATTTGCATCCCATGCTGGTGACTTAGCTGATGTCCTCTGCCTTCTTCTTCACAGCTTCCACCCTGGCCAGGTTTTCCAAATCTAGCCTGTGAAACCAGGTAGGAAACATCCCCAGGAAAATGACGGAAGAACCCATCAAAGAGAACCTGGGATCCCCAAAGTCTCCCACGCCCGTGATAATGGAGAAAAGCCCTAAGAGTGAAGTTGTGGTCACCACGGTCCCCTTGGTCAGTGAGGTGCAGCTGACGGCCGCCACAGGGGGTGCCGAACTCTCCTGCTACCGCTGCATCATCCCCTTTGCTGTGGTGGTCTTCATCACCGGGATCGTGGTCACCGCTGTGGCTTACAGCTTCAATTCTCATGGTTCCATCATCTCCATCTTCGGCCTGGTCCTTCTGTCCTCTGGACTTCTTTTATTAGCCCTCAGCGCCTTGTGCTGGAAGGTGAGGCAAAAAAACAAGAAAGTCAAGAGACGGGAGAGTCAGACCGCTCTTGTGGTAAATCAGAGAAGCTTGTTTGCTTAAGACTGAATGAGACCAAATGGGAAATTTCCCCCTAACGCTCAGCTCCAGCTTGCTGAGTTTGTTCATAGGGAACCAGCCCAGGAGAGAATGGGCTCAGTCCTGAAATGGACTACCAAAATGGAACTGGGACATAGAGAAGACTGAAAATGGGGGGTCAAGACAGTTCCCCTTTGTAGGGAATAACATCTTTAACGATAAACTTAATCCTAAGGGCTATTTCTAAGACAAAAGAATCAGCTTTCTTTTTACCTTATGCATTTGGGGAACACGGGATATGCACAACACTAAATAGCATTTGGTTCACCTTCGAGAGTACCCAGGGGATGATGGGCAAATAACAAGAATCCTGGTGTACCAGGTCCGTAAAAGAAATAGCCCATGCTCTGCAAAGTGGTGTTATAAGGATGTTCCGCCAAAGGCCTGCATTGACTTGGCATTCCTATGTACCTAAAAAGTTCTGTTATGTATTTTTTCCGCTAAGTTGATTCTCTCACATCCCTTTTAAAAAGATTTTCACTTTGAGTAACTCGTCACTAGTGGTACTTTATCTTGAAGAGTAGACTAATTTTTTTTAATATTTTAACAATGGACAATTTTAGATGATTGTAATGATGTATCAGAAGAAAACAGAAAAGTGGGAGACAACACAAATGGCATGGGGGGTAAATTAATACTGAAATAATCCAATATAGCACCTTTGATGGTTTTTATACAAACGTTTAAATGTGTATTTCACTCAAAATAATAAATACTCATGGCTGCTGAAACGTCTTAAGTGGTGGTTTCTGCTGTCTTTTTTCTTTTAAGATTTATTTTATTTGAATTATGTATACGCATGTGAGTCTGTGTTGGGGTCTGTGCAGTCGATGCTGGTGCTGTTGGAGCTGAGAGGAGAGGAGGGCGTCTGATCTCTGAGAGCTTGAGTTCCAGGTGGCTGTGAGCTGCCTCACGTGGGTGCTGGGGACAGAACTGGGGGCCCCTGCAAGAATAGTGCATGCTCTTAACCCCTATGTCATCTCTCTAGCCCCTGTCATTATTTTTGTGGCTATTCCAAATTTTCCGTCTCCCCTCAGCTCGTTTGCAAAGTATCAGTTGTGTGTTTCTCAACTGGAGATGGCATTTCTTCTGCTCATGGAAGATTGTTATTTTCATCTTATGATGCAATGTGCTCAGTAACATTGAATATGTTCTAAAGGGATTCTAAAAATGCCATTAGGAAATCAGTGTCTGGGGTCAGAAATTTACCAATGTTCTATTACATGTGCATTATACTTTTTGTTAATGTAATCATAAATTAATGCAGATTGCATATTTAGTTGGTCATAATACTACACAAATAAGGTTAGTGTTATCATTTTTCTGTGGTTCTGAGTCAGCCCATAGTTAGCCCACTACTCCAGCAAGTCCCATTCCTCATTATTGTAGTTTAAAGCTCACTCAACCAGAGTGAGAAGATAGTTCAACATGAGGCCTTAAATTTTGCAGGCTGGGGTGGGGGGACCTAGTAAGCCACATTCCTTGGAAGGGATTCTGACATTGGCTACATCCCAGCCCTTGCTTGCTTTTGTATCTAGAAACACCTTATGGTTTCTCACAACCAATTGCAAGTGAATGACCAGGGCTCATTGTAGAGCGGTTATTGCTGTGACTTGATATGTTTTGTTGTTGTTGTTGTTCTAAATCAAAGACAGTCAAAGGTTCAACATTGCTTCACAAAGAAATTTCCCAGGGAAAGTTCAAGCTTTTCCAGGCTGCTCTAGATACATCTCATCTTTCACTCTCAATCCAATAACCCTCCCTATGAGTCAGCCAGACTAGACTCCACCACCCTGCATTAGGCTCTGGTTTTCCTACCTCCGTGTCTGTCCAGACGTTTCTCTCCCTTATAATGATAATACCATTCTTCCCCATCCTTCTCTCCATCTCAGGCTACCCAAATCCTGCTTCTCATCAGAGCTCTGGCTCCAAAGCCACCTCCTCCTGGAAGCCTCATTCTATGTGAACACAACTGCTCTTTCATCAGCCATTACTTCTTATTGTTTCAGTTTTTAATCACATGGGTGATATAGACATTTATTTGTCCCTTCCAAACCTTAGATAGATCTTTAGGGATGAACTCTTTGCTGTTTCCAGTGTGCTGGCTGCCACATTATCTTTCACAGAAACTGAACATATACTCAAATGAGGTGTTAAATAAACTCAAGAAGGAAAAGTAGGTACTTTATCCAGAATTACAGCTTATTCTTATATCTTGAAAGAAAATATTTTGATTTGCAGCTTCCCAAGAGTAAGTCACCCCACATTCCCAGCTCCACGGTAAAGACAGAAATGGTCCACTCTTCTTCAGCTGAGCCTCCAGCCCTTCAAATTGATTGAAAAGCAAATGCATGAATTATTTCTGGCCAGCAGGGGGCCACATACTGCTACCAGAGTCCCCAAAGAAATCCTATGGGAAGCCTTAACTATGTGATTAAATAGAATAGTATCTACAGATAGCAATATGGTTCCTAGATGAAAGGAACTGTAGAAGATTCTCCAAGTAGCCCATTTCTATCCACTTCTGTAAATTTTTTTTGTACAATGGAGGTTCTCCTAGTATGGGGAGACCTTGCTTTCTGGGGAGTCAACAGGCCTCATAAAGGGTATGCATTCCAGCAAAGCTGTAAGACACTGACTGAGGTAGTCCCAATATACTGTGAACCACAGCTCCAGTAAGGGAAATAAACAAGGTTTGAATTATATTCACAATGGCAACATGCCTTGCTCAAATAGTGTCTATCTTTACACACAGTTCTGACATACTCAGGCAAGCAGGTGCTAAGTGTACCCACATACGTTTTGCAAACTGGAATGGAAGTGTGTCTGTATGCAGGGTCTCACTCTGTAGACCAGGCTGGCCTGAAAGATGTGGCAGTCCTGGCAATCTTCCTGTCTCAGTCTCAGGAGTACTGGAATTACAGGAGGGAGAGGAAGGGAAGAATGACAAGATACAGAAGTGAGGAGAGAGAGAGAGAGAGAGAGAGAGAGAGAGAGAGAGAGAGAGAGAGAGAGAGAATAAATCAATGAATAGATGAGCAGATAGAAAAATCTTCCTCACTGTTCCTCTCCTACTGGCCTGTCAGTCATTCAAGCCAATTTCATCCATATCACTCTGCAGACAAGAAGACTACGGTAGGAATCTGCAGAGAAGCAAGGGGTGCATATTTTCATTCTTGTGTTTTGAATTCCAAGAGCCCAAATCCCAGTGTTATGGTGTACATGAGGAATTATCATTACTCCGTACTCTTATTTCTCACAGCTGCTACAGTCAACAGACCGTACCTCAGCATGCTGTGAGACTAGGAGACCACTCTGCTCAGCAAACTCAGCCGACGTAAGTGACTTGTTTAACCAGGAGCTCACAGTCAGGGAACCCTAGCCCTGGGATAAATGAGTTGAGGGCACATCATTACAGTGAATACGGTGCCCCTTTCCTTTTGAGATACAATAATACAAACACCATAGCCTGCGGGGCTTATAAACACAGAAATGTATTTTTGAGTTTTTGAGTTTTCGGAATCTGAGCACAAAGTAGTGACAGAGTGTCTGTCTGATAAAAGCCTGCGCTCTTAGGTTCATAGACAGGTTTCTCACCATGCACCCTCAGAGGAGATGACCAAAGAAATCCTGAACGGCCACTATCTCATCCAAGAGGATTGACCCCCAGGATCCCATCATCTTCCTAAGACCCCCATGTCTAAATGCTATCACACTGGGAATTGAGTTTCACATATAAATTTGGGGAGTATACAAAGTTCATGTGTAACTCCTGGCTTCATGATTCTCTATAACCAAAGTAATTCTTCAAATGTCTCCTTAGGAAAGGGAGGCGTCTTAGTCAGTGTTCTATTGCTGTGAAGAGATATCATGACCACAGTAACTCTTATAAAAAGAAAGCATTTAATTGGGGCTTGCTTAAAGTTTCAGAGGGTTAGTCCATTATTGTGCCGGGAAGCATGGCAGCACACAGGCAGACATGTTGGTGGAGACGTAGCTGAGAGTTCTACATCCAGATCCACAAGCAGCAGAAAGAGGGGGACTCTGGGCTTAAAATGGGCTTTTGAAACCTCAAAGCCTAGTGACACCCTTCCTCCAACAAGGCCACACTTCCTAAGCCTTTCAAATAGTACCATTCCCTGCTGACCAAGTATTCAAATCTATGAGCCTATGGGGGCCATTTTCATTCAAACCACCATAAGAGGCAATAAAAGTATTTGTGCATCCACTTAATATTTTTATTAAGTTATCATAGATATGTGGAAAGGTGTAGTGCTCAGTGAATTTCCACAAGCCAGTCCTGTGGAAGTGTGCTATGGTTAGGACGCGAAATATCCCCTACAGGCTCACTGTGTCCCTCGCTGGCAGCTGTGTTTTGGGAGGTTGTGAAACCTGTGGGACATACGTCATAGCAGGAAGACATGGAAGTCTCACCGGAAGTAGGCCGTGGGGGTTACAGCCCACCCCTGCTCCTGGCCTCTTCTCTGCTTCCTGATCCACCAACATGGAAGGACCCTGTCTCGTGATCCACCGCTGTGACCTCTGATACACCCCCTGCCATACTGAACTAAAACCGTGAGTCAAAATAAATCCTACCTCCCTTAAGTTGCTGCTGCCATGTATTCGATCACAATGACGGGAAAACTAATATACACGAACATGCAGATAACGAAATGTTGTTTAAATATTGTCGGCCCTGTAAGTTCCTTTGTGCCCATTTCCAGGCACTATGTCTCCAGGGAGAACCGTTATTCTGAACACTTTAACAGGACAGCGTTATCTGTCGGTTGGTTGGTTTTAAAAATATTTTTTATTTTTTGTGTACATGTGGGACCTGAGTGTGTATGTGCATGTACCACATGCATACAGGAACCCACAGAAGTCAGAAGAATCATAGGATCCCCTGGAAGTGGAGTTTCAGGGGTTTTCAGCTGCCATGTGGATGCTGGGAGCCAAACCTGGGTCCTCTGTAAGAACAACCAGTGTTCTTAATTGCTGAGTCATCTCACCAGCCTCTGTTTTTTGGTTCTTATTTTCTTCAAAAACAAACAAAAAAACAAAAAACAAACAAACAAACAAACAACAAAAAACCCCACTGAATAAATGGAATAATGAATGCATTTTTGTGACTAGTGTTTTTCCAATAATGTATTTGTGAAATGTGCCCATATTGTTATATATAGTTATATAGGGATCATTTCTACTTCTGTATAGATTTGCATCATCCAAAGACACTGACATACATTGGTCCTTTGAGTTGTGGATAGGTATTCAAGGAGTTTCTAGTTTCTAATCATTAGGAATAGAGCTTTTGGTAGCTAGCCTCCAATATGGCCCCAGTAATCCTTGAGTTTTGGCACTCACATGCTTCTGTGGTTCTCTACCTACACTATTCCCAGGACTGGTTGGTACGGCAAACAAAATACGGCTGAGTAATGATATGTCACTTCCAAGACAGGGTTAGAAAACACAATGAGGCTTTTCTTTAGGTGTCTGTGTCTCTCTTGCTTGCTCACTCTCCCACTCTCTCTACTTGCTTTAAGGGAAGCCGTGAACATACCCAGGCACCTGTAGAGAGCCCATGTGTGGAAGAACCAAAGAAGTCTGTTTCATTTCTTTTGTTGTGATTAAACATCCTCACAAAAAAGCAACTTAGGGAGGGAAAGGGGGTTTATTTGGCTTATGATTACAGGTCACAATCCATCGTGTCAGATATATCATATTAAGAACTCAAGCACCTAATCACATCACATTCACAGCCAAGAGCAAATGGAGAGGATATACATCCTTGCTTGCTCTCATCCTGCTTTCTCCTTTCTTATACTCAGGGTCCCTGCCTAGGGAATAGTTCTGCCCTCAATGGACTGAGTCTTCCTACATCAATTAACAATCAATACTATTACCCACAGGCATCCCCACAGACCAATGTAAGCTAGATGATTTCTCAATAAAACTCTCTACTAGGTGTTCTATGCTGTATCTGTAACCAGCCAGCATAGTCTCTAACCAGCAACTAGAGTTGAGTGAGCTTGGAGTGGATTTTCCTCCCATAATGCCTTCTAATAACTGTGTTCCCACTGATAGCTCAAGTAAAACCTCATGAGAGACCTCACTAGCCAGAATCACTTGGCCGGGCTTCATTGTGACTATCATGGGACATAGGCACTTTTCTTCTTGTCTTCTTCCTACATAAAGGAAAAAAAAAAAAAAGGATCCCAGTGCAAGAAGGAATGTGTACTGACAAACAATGTAGGCCCTACTTACTACTCCCAAGGAATAAAACGGCCTTGCATCCAGCTAAGTCACTTACTCCTAGAAACTGAGAGATAATAAACACTTAATGTTTTTTATTTCTAAGTCTGGAGGTAATTTTCTATACACAAACAGAGAAATAGTAGTGTACCGTTATGAGATTTCCTCTCCATGACTTTTGAAGGACATGTGCACATATTTCTGTTGGCTATATAGCTATTAATGGATTCCTGGATCCAAGGGTGGGTACGTGTTCAGTTTCAGTGCCAGATGTATCATTTTACAGCTGTTGGGAAATTGTTGAATCAGTTGATTTTCCCATCAACACTGGAGAGTGACTGTATGTACAACTTCATTGATTTTTTTAAATCTATTTTTTATTTCATTTCAATCACTCCAGCTTTTGGAGTGTCTGTTTGGGAAAGGGGATGAGACACCAGAAATTGACCTGCACTAGGGAAGAGCAGCCTTGAAATCAGTCAAGAGGTAAGAGTAGAAAAATGGGATTTAGATTGGACTTTGAAGAAGCAAATCACCAAGAGATAAGGTCTTCAGAAGTTCTCTGGAAACCAACAAAACAGATTAGCGCCTGAGAGTTGAATTCATGAGCCAAACAGCTGCCTGCATCAGACTTGCACTAACACCCCAAACTTCATGATCTGAACTTCCCTACAGTGTCTCACTTGGCCTCGACAACAGCCCAGTGAAGTAGATCTTACTCTTGTCTCATTTTACAAATCAGGAGACTGAGTCAGAGATGAAGTCAACTAATGGACAGCACGCCACCAGTATAGATTTGGGCATGGGACTGGAAAGTGTTTGTTTTTTGAGCATGAAGGTCTGAGCTCAATTGCCCATCCCATAAATACGTACAAAAGTCAAGTGTTATGGTATGTACCTGTAATCCTAAAGCTGAGAGGGTGGAGACAGGAACACCCTTAGGGCTCACTGTCCAGCCAGTGTAATGTACTTAGTAAGCTCCAGGCTAATGAGAGAGCTTGTCTGGAAAAAAATGAGGTAGACAACACCTAAGGAATAACACCCAAGGCTATCCTCTGGCCTCCACACTCATGCACATATGTGTAAAAGCTCACTTGTGTATATATGTATACATGAACACTCTCATGCTTACACATACATACAGAATAGGACCTGAATTCTAAATGTAGAACCCAGTCATCTACCCACTTGTTCCTTTGAGATACAAGTAAACTTTGAATGCCTCACTCTGGAATAAATGTCCGAAGTAGTCGGAGCAGTGCAGGGTCAAGAGTCTGAGCTAAAAACTGACAGAGGTCAGCGGCAGTTCTGAGAAACCTGGACTAAACCTTCAATGGAAACAGTTACTGAGTCACTTACGTCTGCAGCCAGGTCCTCTGAAAATGACCTCTACATATTTTTAGTATTTTATAAACACCAAGACACCTTCCTCAACTAGCAAACATAGAATCTAAAAGGGTGCTTTTGTTCTCAACCTCCTGCAGTTTCCTATGCAGGGAATTCAAAGTTTCCAACATGAGCCCTCCTCTGGCTCCAAGGAAGGCAGGGCGGGGTGGTTAATCTTGACCAGCATCTTGACTGGATTGAGAGAGGTCATTACTGAGGCACACCTCTGGGTGAACCAATCAGTAGAAAGATGGGTTCGTAGCCAAAATAAGATGGGAAGCCATTGAGGAAGACACTGGACATTGATCTCTGGCCTCCGTTTATACCTGCACATACACGTGAGCATGTTCGCACACATACACACAATTCCAGGAAACACCAGCCGATGATACTGCTTTACTTCGAAGCTGCTGATTCAGGCCAGCAACCCGCTGGCACTGAGTTCGTTTCCAGTCATTCATTCGCTTGTTGACTCATTTGTCCAGTGTCACATGATCACAAACAACAAGCCAAACACATCTAGGGACCAGAAATTCAAATGGTACCAAGATGTGCATTGGAATTGATCTCTAATGAGGCTGGCTAAGATAGAGCAAACATAAATCTTCTATAAAAACAGTAAGACCCTATACTGCCAGTTTCCCAGTCTGAATATTAATCATCCCTGTTTGGATTCCAGGACTTCAGGCATCAAGACAGAATCAGAACAAAGTTACTTGAACAATCAAACAAGGTTATTTGAATTCAATACCTAGGTAAGTTGGTCCCTAATGTGTTTCTCCGTCATTTTCAGTTTAATCCAAAATATTTATGGCCCATGACTTTGTATGTGTTTTTGTATCATTGATTTAGTTGTGGTTCAACATTGGCAAACTTACCAGTAGCAATTGAGAGTAATCCTTATTTAACCACTGAGGAGGCACCCATCTTCTAGATACACCCTTTGCCTAGGAACCTTAGAAATGAACAGACTTTGGGGCCATTGGGGCACATGGAGTTAAGAAAGACTTTGTGTTGATTTAACATGGAATGGGTCATCCTGTTATCTGCCACTCCTTACTCTCAGCTTCTCCGCCATTTGCACTGGAGATTGTAGACTACGTCCAAAAGAAAGAGAATGATGGGTTTGCTCACCCCAGCTTCCTATCCAGGAAAGCAAGCAGATGATTGCCCCTGTTTAAAGTGCAAATGCAGAATGGATTGCTACTTGTTTTATTTGCTGCAACTCCCTTAGTGAGGGCTCAGACATTGCCATCCATAAATAAGTGGTGGTCCTATTACTTTGTGAACCTAGAAGAAAGAAAGTGTAGGGGTAGAGTTAACACAAACAACACAAACAAACAAACAAAAAACCCCTGTAAGTTTGGAGGAGGCGTGAATGTGATCTTCAGTAGTTCAAGTGCCTGGCCCATGCACAGAGCACGCTGTCTTGCACAGTAGCAAGGCCAAAGGGAGTGGAGACATTGGAGGTAGGGTTTGTGTTGCTACACTTCTCTGCAACCAGGCTCAATAACACCAGCGCTTGCATCAGAGGAAGGCTAACCACACATTTTAGCACTTCCACGGTTCTAACTTAATCGTGGCAGGAAGCTTTTCTGCTGCTGGGAGAACAAGTTGCGTCACTAGAGACATCTGACTCCAGGATCTAGTGTCAATCACTTTGCCTAAGGTCACTACAGATGCTAGGGTGTCTCCTTACAACATAAAGGCTTTGCCCAACTGACAATTAAGAGGAAACACACGGCATGATTGAAAAGGTGGGTTAAAGAAATACCTTGTCCAGAGCAAAATGAGAGGAATTCGTGACAGTTCTGAAGCCAGGCTTTTTGTCTCCTTTTCACTACCCACAGTGCTACCTAGTCAATGGCGCTTTTCCTTTAGCTTGCCTTTCCTAGTGATTTCATGTCTCTGTAGATACAAGAAGTTTCTCACCTATGGAATGAGAAAAGATTTGGAAAAAGATGACATTCCCAAGAGCACCTTCCAAAGGACACGTGTCAGGGCTTGGCATTGCACAGAATATCGACCCTCTGAGCAGAATTGTATTTAGGACTTGATTTGTTCGTGACAAGCTGTGGATCAAATGGCAAGGCCACCTGCTCAGCAGACTTAAGAAATCCTCTCAGACAGCCTGAAGGTACCCAGGTCAAACAATTCATGTCTCACCTTTTCATCCAGGGTCTTAAACTGGGATTTTGAGCGTGTCTTCCTCCTGGAGAACAACAGCAACAAACTGGAAAGTCTCCCAAATGAGGACCAAATAGTTTGCTATGTCATTCATAGGAGCCCAAGAGGCTTATTGATGAAGTCCCCGGGGAAGTGTTTACCAGCAGGAAGCTCTTGATCCCTCAGGCAGTAATTGCTCCCAGATAGATATATTTCCAATAAGGGGCAGTGTGCGTGTGGGATGGGAAAGGAACGCAGGAGCAGAAAGATAAAGAATGGACAAACCCACATTTTCATAGACAAGCCGCCACCCTGGTTTCTATTTGGAGCATGGTGGTGATATTTGAAGCACCCAGTGAAAATAAATCCCTTCAACTTGGAACCACAGCTACAATGGCATATTTTTAAATGGTTACGAAAGGAGTCTGAGCATTTCGGAGGGCAGCGGCCAAGATTCTTGGGCCACTCCATGGATGGCCCTTGAGATCCACCCGGCAGGTAGACACCACCTGTCACACTGAACTAGGTCATGAAAAGACAAGGGGAGAAGCGGACCGTAAAGAAGACAAGAGGGGCAGAGGAGCCTCTTGGGGGATCACCACAGTCTCAAAGACAAAAATTAACTTCACTAGAAACATCTGAAGACAGACTTTAGGAAAAAAATAAGACACAGATTTTTTTTTTTTTTTTTTAAGAATTAAGGAAACTTCCCAAACAGAAACTGAAACAGGAGGAAGCGAACGCAGCCTCACGAAGTCCGTGGGACCTATCCCTGATGGTGCGGTAGAGTTCATGGCCATTGCCGGTGTGACATCACTCTACCAGTAACTCCCACTCACCACTAGAAAACATTGGTGCAAACCCCAGGTAACGTGACACAGGTGAGTGAAAGGGAAACTTTGATGAGATTTATGACTTCATCATAAGTTAGAGGAATTAGAAACTGCGTAGAGAAGCTCAGTAGGATCAATCACTTTAGTAAATAATTTATGGAAAGTTTAAACACACATTGCCTGGATTTCCATACTAAGTGAAAACCAGTTTCTTTTTTCTTTTTTTCTTTTTTTCTTTTTTTTTTTTTCTTTTTGGTTTTTTCGAGACAGGGTTTCTCTGTGTAGCTTTGCGCCTTTCCTGGAACTCACTCTGTAGCCCAGGCTGGCCTCGAACTCACAGAGATCTGCCTGCCTCTGCCTCCCAAGTGCTGGGATTAAAGGCATGCGCCACCACCACCCAGCGAAAACCAGTTTCTTACTGGGTCTGTAAGAAGGTTATTGTTGATGCTGTCTGATGGCTAGACCGAGTTGTGTGTGGACGAACAGCAGAGCTGTCATTTTGACAGAGAAGCCTCTGAGAAATAAGAGTGGTGTGAGGACAGAGTAATGGAGAAGAGTGCTGACCCCAGGATAGGGCGCAAAATGCCGTGTGAGATTACAGGGGGTACCCGGTGCGCAGACATCAGAGAGCCACTGTGCGGTCTGCAGCCAAGGCTGTTCTTTGATCTCCATCCTTCAGACCATATTATTAATCTCCCCAGAGGGCTGCCCTTTCCCTCCTCACACACCCAATCCAATCTAGAGTCACAAAGGGCAAGAAAGGTTGGGAGTGGCCAGCAAACATATTTACTTCCCGGGCATGTCACCCACCTCCATGTGAAGCCACAATGTTTAAAACACAGTGGCCACTCGTTTCCAACCAGTTCAGTTTGTGCAAAGCCAGATTAGGAAGGGCATAAATGACGATGTTACCCAAGATGTTTTGGTTTTAATTATGCAATGATGAATCACAGTTACCCCTTTGCTTCGTCTAACTTCCTCTAGTGCATTGAGGGCTATTTTGACAGAGCAAACTAAGTTATGTAAGGTTCAGATTGTACACATTCAACCAGGCACCTTTAAGCCAATGCTACATGAAAAATATAGAGGTAAATAGTGTTTGTTGTACTCAAAAAGCAACGTAACAGGGCTCTTAAACCAAGTATATAAGTGGCTATACGGTTAGAATGCTATAACCAGAGCAAGCGAGAGAACAAACAAGGGGTTGGGGTGGTGTCTCCTATGGTACGCAAAAAGGCCTGCATTCCTCTTCCCAGCACTCAAGCAGAAAGCTGGGTTGGGTGTCACTGGCCTGTAGCCCCAGAGCTTGGAGCATGGAAACAGATGGATCCCCAAAGCTTTTTGGCCAGCCAGTCTAGCTGAATCAATGAGCTTCAAGTTTAGTGAGGGGCTAAAAGGAAGGTGAAGAGCATCACTGAGGAGATACACATGTAGTCAACCTCTGGTCCACATGTTTAATTTAAGCACATATCCACACTAACAAGCACATATCACACACACACACACACACACACACACACACACACACACACACACACCCCACATACTGATGGGAGGAGAAGAATGAGAATTAAAAGGCAAGTTGATTACATCGAGGCAAATAAGTGTGTGTGAGGGCTTGTTTAAATGCACAAAGTCTAGAGCAAGATGACCAGAATTCTAGTTCTGACCCTGAGCTGAGTGTCCGTGGACAAGTCACTGAGACTCTAAATAAACTTCAGGATCATTGTCTGTAAAATATCAGGATACAAACAGTGCCCACCAGGCTAGTTCATAGGTTCCCAGTGGTATATAATGATGTCCCTTTGGATTGAGTAGGAAAGGTAAGGCGATTACACATCACAATGTCCTGTGTTGGGGGCAGGGGTAAGGTGAAGTCATTTCATCCACCTTCCCTGAGATGAGCTGACTCCAGGCAGATCTGAAGCCTACAACCTCTCATGATAAGCAAGAGATTCTTCTGAAAGACTCTTTTTCTTGTGTTGGCAGAACTACAGAGCTGTGCCTTGACACAAATCGTGTTGCTATTCCAGAGAGGCTCAGCTTGTTTTCACGGAAGGCCACCTGCTGGCAAACAGCTGGCATGGGTGCCCATGCTCCATGGAGTTACAGCATGACTTTTCTTCCTGTGTTAAGTCTGTGTCTCACTTTATGAGGTAGCGAGCCCTGCCTTCCACATCTCAGTTCCAGCACCAAGGGATACCTGCCATTTGGAAAGGTCTTCCGTGTGGGAAGAAAAAGGGTATGTGTAGTCTGTGCCCTGTGATGCCACCTGCCAGCACTGATGCGGACTGGCACCTCCCGGTTCCCTTCTCTTTCCAGGATAACATCGTTTCCTACTGGAAGGGGTGGAGTGAGAATTGATACCAACTTAATGTCTCCCTTCTTGAGAGGCCTGGCAGCATCTCTCCTGCCTGTGTGACTAGTAAGAAAGTGTTCGCCAAGATGGTTATGTGACCACAGAATGAGCCTTGGTTTAGTAGGGGAGCATGAGAAAACTCTTCCAAAGTCCAAGCCATGAAAGGATGCTGGTCACTGTTCACAGGATGATTGTCATACATGAATATTGTTATGTGTGACGACACCATGCTTTATGGTGTCAGGATTTCCAACACACAAAACCTGGTATGCTGGTTCATTTCTATCCTCAACTTGACACAACCTAGAGTCGCCTGGGAAGAGAGACCCTCAGTTAAAGAATTGCATCTATCAGATTGACTTAGGCACAGGTCTACAGGGTCATTGTCTTGGCCCAGCACACTGTGGGCAGCACTGTCCCTAGGCAGGTGGTCCTAGACTATGTAAGACAGCTTGCTGAGCATAAGCTGGAAGGCTAGCCAGTAAGCAGCACTTTTTCTTTTTTTTTTTTT
>CABHPP010106862.1:3616-46997 GCA_902168425.1 Peromyscus attwateri
GTCTTGGATATATATATATATATATATATATATATATATATATATATATATATATGAAAGTAGATATTTTTCACAATTTGGCAAAGAGATCAGGATAATGCAATGTTTAAGGCCACCAAGTACTTCTGACTGAATCTCAAGCTCATTTTTATTTATGTAAAAATGGTAAGAGTTTTTGTTCAGAAGACAGTATATCCAAACTGTTAGCACCAAATCCACATATATTTCTCAGTCACTTACTTCATAGAAGTTGTCTTAGAGTTCATGAGACAGTTCATATTTATAATTAGTGAGAATAGAAAGAGCTACAACCCAAAATATGATTATCAAGGTAGTTAATAAACATGAAAGTTGTTAGAAAAAAATAAACCTTCATCCAGTGTTCATATAAAAGCAAATGCAAATGAAAAACACTTCTAATGCATTTTAAAAAATATTTCTATTGAAGTTCATTTAGTGTATGTGATGTGAAAAACATTAGCAGAATACCTGATGTGCTACTTAATGTTTGATGTGTGCTAAAAGGTTGATAATTCACAAAGTAAATATTGACAATTCTTGGGTCTAGGATTGCTGTGTAGTTTTCCGGCTGTGATACACAAACACTGTATTAATATCAAGTGGCATAATTTAGGGTCTTCTAAATTTATCTTTCTTTGTCAATGTTTAGTTCATCATTTTACAAATTAGAATTCTGTAATGATGAGGTAATTCATATCTTGAACACAGTGCTAAAATGATGAAATGTTTCCATATTCGCGTAATCATTGATCTTTCAAATGTTTGTGTTTTCTTGCATTAATCATGTTTATAGGCCCAATGTTACTATAAAGAATTCTCAGTGTTGCAGTTTGGTTATTTTCATCATTTATTAAGAATTACCATCCTCCACCACCCCTCTTAATTACCACATAACAATTTCTTATTGATTTAATTGGTATTTTAAATTTATGAATGCTAAATTAAGTGATTTCACCAAATGATAAATTATACCCGTGCTCTTAGACAGCAACTGTGCTTCATCAAACATCTGGATAAGAAGCGAAAATTGGTGCAGTCATAGAAGTTTTGACTGTCCTCAGTGAGGAGACCAAACTTCAACATGATTAAAGGAATGATTTTGGGTTTTATTAATCGAGTCTGACAAATTAAACCAAACTATCACATACAACTTCAGAATAGGTTAACTGAAAGTTTATACTGGGTTGTGAACTATCAGGTACTTGTTTCCTCCCCATTTGATTAAAAAACTTTGTTAATATAGGTATACCCAGGAAATCCTCTGTGCTTATGCATATTATTGAAATATGTTTTCTTGTCTTAGCTCATTAAGTCATGGATGCGTTAAAACTGTTGCAATTGAGTCAGATATTAACTTTGGCCACAAAAGAGTTCAAAAAGATCCCTCAAAAGAAAAACTTTTCTAAGATATGTGTTAAGTGTGGATCAGAAGTTAAACTACTGGAAGTCTTGTCTCAGAAATAAAAATAGGCAATTTACTTGAAAAGAAAGGAAGGAATAAAGTGGGGAGAGAGAGAGAGAGAGAGAGAGAGAGAGAGAGAGAGAGAGAGAGAAAGAAAGAAAAAGAAAGAAAGAAAGAAAGAAAGAAAGAAAGAAAGAAAGAAAGAAAGAAAGAAAGAAAGAAAGAAAGAAGAAAACAACAATTTAAGAAGAAATACCCACCAATACTTAAAATGTTCTGGATATCATTCTGTGATTTCTTCCAATGGTTCTATCCATAAAGTATATTAAATGCCACCCAAAATAGCTAGAGTACTATGGAGTCTGGCAATTTAGAGATGTACAGCAAATGCACACCTGGATACACTCTTTAGTATGGGTGATCAAAGAAGAAAGAGATTCAAGTTGTAATCCATAGTTTCTTATATTACTCAGCATGTTTTGTGGGCAAACCTACCTGTTATGTATGAAAACATTTGCTTCCTGGGCAGATGAACCTGAAAATAGTTATATTGTTGGTTTTTAAGTATTTCATACACTATTGTTCCTTTAACATTGTGTGTGTGTGTGTAAATAACAGCTGTGCTTTTAAATAAGCACATGAGTATGCCAAGATTGGAATCCAAGTCAGTAATGTTTAAGGCTTTTAATATATAAATACCTCCAAAATCTATTGATGGTGATACAAGGTGTATTGAAACCATAACTATGGTTCGCAGTCTACATTATTAGGGAAAATCATTTAGTCTTCCTCTAAGTGCTTAATAGCCCAAATCGTTGAACATATTTAAAACTCATAAATAAGTTAAACATGGTTAGTAATACTTTTCACTTTTTATGTTTCTGATTTAGATATAGTTGCACAACAACCCTTCCCTTTTTCCCTGAAGCTTCCCTCCCTCAAACCCCTCCCATGCCCACAGATCTCAAATTGATAGCCTCTTTTTCTATTGTTATTGTTACATACATACCTCTGTGTGTGTGTGTGTTTGTGTGTGTGTGTGTGTGTGTGGTCTGTGTGTTTGTGTGTCTGTGTGTCTATGTGTGTGTGCAATATGTTGAGTCTGTTTTGGTTGTTGTGTGTATATGGTTTGAAGGCTGACCAATCTGCACTGGACAACCAATAAGAGGTCTTATCCCTGGGAAAAAGCTAAATGTCTCAACAGTCATTAGTTGCTTGTAGTACATTGTCTAGACACTGCAAAATTTTATGCTTTCCACATTAACATTTCCATTGATATTGTCAATGTTCCAATATCATGCATACAACTATTCCTAGGCTAGACTTTTACAGAAGACTTCCTGGTATTCTGGCTCTTAAAATCTTTCAGCCCCTTCTTTTTTTTTTTTGGTGTTTTCTGAGCTAGATATGCAGGATTTGTGATATAAATGTATATTGTCACCCCAAGATCCTTTGATCTCTGTATTGTGTCCAGTGGTGGCTTTCTGTAATGATCTCCATTTGTTAAATGTGAAGTTCTGTGAAGTGTGGTAGCTATACTTACCTTTGGGTATAAGGATAAGATTTGAAATGTAATTAAGGAAGTATGCCAGTCTAGTAAATTAGCAATGCTAGATTATTTTGTAAGGTCCATGGCCTCTCTAGCTCAGGGAAGATGACTAAGTATCCAGTACCAGACATGATTTACCTCCTATTGAGTGAATCTTAAGTCCAATTAGACAGCTGTTCCTTCCCATTGACATGTAATTACCACTTATAACACATTCACATATATCTTCTCATTCTGGTAATTGTCATGATTCATTAGTGTTTGTAGATCAGAAAGACTGATTTCATCCCTCCCTTGTAAGTTTACATAGAATTTTCTGGAACCATGGAAGATAGAACATAGGAAGAGTATTTCTGGTCAGATCCAGCTTGAACCAACTGAATCCTGTGTGGTATATGGCATATTCAGGGCTAGGTGCTCGCTCACCCTTAAACACTGAGATACAAACAAAAGCTAATTGAATAG
Organism: Peromyscus attwateri; assembly: GCA_902168425.1. NCBI lineage: Eukaryota > Metazoa > Chordata > Mammalia > Rodentia > Cricetidae > Peromyscus > Peromyscus attwateri. The sequence goes on from CABHPP010106862.1 coordinate 7,054, forward strand.
TCTATGTTGGTCTGAGAATCACTTGGATTAAACTGACCAGCTATTTTTTTTTGCCTGACACTGGAGTTTTTGTTTGCCTATTGTTCTTGTTACAAGCACTGTCAGCCCAAGTGGATTATCTTCCTTATATAATTATGTATATTACATGTAATAATTTTATAGAATTATATACACTATATAATAATATCTATATATGCATTTATAGTATGTTTATTATATTTATAGATAGAGTTATATAACATATAATAATTAATATATTAATATCTTTATTTTTGTCTATATATGTATGTATATGATACCCTTATATATGTTGTGTATATTTTATATAAAGAAAAAAATAACATGATTCCTTGAGGCTTTAACAACCTTGGAGTTGTCTCTCTTCCTTCCTCCTTCTGCATTGACCTCTGTGCCTGCCTCCTCACTAGTTAAAGCACCCTCCTTAAGCTGGGCGGTGTTGGTGCACGCCTTTAATCTCAGCACTCGGGAGGCAGAGGCGGGTGGATCTCTGTGAGTTCGAGGCCAGCCTGGTCTACAGAGTGAGTTCCAGGACAGGCTCCAAAGCTACACAGAGAAACCCTGTCTCGAAAAACCAAAAAAAAAAAAAAAAAAAATAAAAGCGTGCCCTCCTTATGATTCTGTTTCTCTCTTCATATCAACTATAATCCTCTAGTCCCCTCATAACCACCATTGCATATGGAGCCTTTATTTTCTGTGGTTACTCCATGTTGTATATTTATATCTGAGGATTTGAAGCTCGGAAACACAATTCAGAGAGAACATTTGTTATTTCTCTTTCTGGGTCTGGGTTACCAACTCAATATACTCTCTTTTGGTACAGCTGTCACTTGCTAATTTCTTGATTTCATTTCTTCTTTATAGCTGAATATATTCCACTTTGTATCTTTACCACATTTCATTATCCTTCCATTTCTTGAAGAAAATGCAGGTGGCCTGCCTCCATTTTCTTCCTATTACAAATAAAGTGGCGCTGTGAGCATTGCTGGCAGTGTCTGTGCTGTATGGATAGCTAGCCAGGTCTTGGGGCATATGCCAAGGAGTGGTAGAGCTGGATCATATGGTAGATTTCATTTTAGTTTTTTGAGGATTCACCATAGTGATTTTGTTCCCACCAACTATGAATGAGAACCCCTCTTTCTCCAAAACTTTCAAAGCATTTGTTGTCAGATGTTTTGTTTAGTTTAGCCGTTCTGACCCAAGTGAAATAGAATTTTAGAGTTATTTTAATTTGCATTTCTCTATTTTAAGGATGGTGAGCACTTTTTGAGGCACTTCTTATCCATTTTTTATTTCTTCTATTGAGAACTCTTTTTTTTATGTTACTAGCCCATTTTAAAATCAGGTTTTTTGTTTCTTTGATTTTTTGTGTTTTGAGTTCTTCATGTATTTCAGATATTATTCCTCTGTCAGATATAGCTGGCAAAGTTTATACCTGTCAAAGTTTATCTCCCATCCTATAGGGTTCTTTTTGACTATATTATTCCCTTAGCTACAGAGATTTTTAGTTTTATTAGGTACCAATTGTCAGTTATTAGCCTTAATTCTTTGGAAAGAGTCCCTATTAGAAATACTTTCCTATACCTAGGATTCTGCCTATGTATTCTTCTTGCAATTTTATTTTTTCATGTCTCAAATTGGGGCCTTTAATCTACCTTGTTCTAATATTTTTGCATTGTAATAGGAATGGGTCTATTTTCATTCTTCTAAGTGTTTTACTCACAGTTTTTCCAGAACTATTTTTTATTGAAAATAAATTCTGATCTTGCTTTTCCCCTCCCCCAATGCATCCCACAACCTCTTCACCCATTCAATTCCATGACATACCTTTCTCTCTCTTAAACAAATATACAAACAAAAACTCATGCACAAGAAAATCCCCACAAAAACACAGAAATCAGATTATGGAAGCATAAGAAAAAAATGCTCAAACAATGTAATATGAAACAAAAACTACAAAAAATACCATTGTGTTCCTTTTGTGTTGGTCAACTACTCCTGGGATTGGGGCCTACTCTCAAGTATGGTTAAAACACCTAGTGGGCGTTTATTGGAGAAACTAACTTATTTTTTCTTTGCATGTGGTTATCAGCTGCAGAAAGCTTCTTGGTTTGTGGGGAGAGCTCCTGTCCACCTCCCACTCTGAGAGCTTACACCCTATAGGGCTTGAACCTGTGTGGGCCCTGTGGGTGGTGCCACAGTCTCTGTCAGTTCATATGTGCCTCAGTCCTATTGTGTCTGGAGTACATTGTGTCTTTGGATTCATCTATCAACTCTGGCTCTTACAATCTTTCTCTCTTTTCTATTATATCTTCCTGAGCCCTTTAGGAAAAGGGATTGATAAAGACAACACATTTGAGACTGAGTGCTTCAAAATATCTCTCTGTACATTATCCAGTTGTGGGTCTCTGTGTTATTTTCCATATACTTCAAAAAGAAGTTTCTCTGATGATGGCTGAGTGAGGAACTGATTTATAGGTATAGCAGAGTGTCATTAGGAGTCATTATTGCTGTCTTTTAGCAGAATAATAGCATTTCATTTTCCTCTAAGCTCATGCTCTCTATAGTCTCAAGTTCTTGGCCACTTTAACTGTGTGAGGCATGGGTTCTATCTTGTGGAGTGCATCTTAAATCCAATCAGGTTTGCTAGCATTTTACTGAAGATATTTGCATGTATGTTCATCAGTACTATTAGTCTGTGCTGTTGTTGTATCTTTACCTCGAATGGGCATGAGAGTATACTGCCTTCATAGAATGAGTTTTGAGTGATACTTCCATTTCTATTTTTTGACGGGTTTAAGAAGGAATTTTAGTTCTTTGAATGCCAGGATGAATTCTGCTGTTAATCCATCTGTAACTAGACTTTTTAGTCAGAAGGATTTGCATAACTGTATCAGTATCCTCCTTTGTTACAGGTCTGTTTAGGTTGTTAATCTCTTCTTGGTTTGACTTTGGTAGTTCATATGAATCAAGAAATTAATCCATTTCTTTTAGATTTTCCAACTTAATGGACAACAGATTTTAAAATATTTTCTTGCAATATTCTGTATTTCTTTCGTGCCTATTGTAAAATCTCTCTGTTTATGTCTGATTCTGTTAACTTTAGTCATCTCTTTCAATATTTTGGTCAGTTGTGCTAAGGTTCGGCTTATCTTGTTTATCTTCTCATAGAACCAGCTCTTTTTTAATTTTATTTTTTATTTAAGAATATTTTTATTCATTTTACATACCAACCACAGATCCCCCTCTTATCCCTCCTCGCACTCCTCCCCCAGCCTTCCTCCCCCAATCAACCCCCTATACCGTCCTCCAAAAGGATAAGTTCTCCCATGGGGAGTAAGCAGAGCCTGGTACATTCAGTTGAGGAAGGACCAACTCCCCCCCCCCATCAAGGCTGAGCAATTGGTGACTACCCTAACTGTCATCATAGAGCCTTCATCCAGTTACTGATGGAAGCAGATGCAGAGATCCACAGAAAAGCACCAGGCCGAGCTTTGGGAGTCCAGTTGAAGAGAGGGAAGATGGATTATAGGACCAGCTCTTAGAGTTTCTATTTGTTTCTATTTCATTAACTTCTGCTTTGACTTTTATTATTTCTTGCTGTATAGTGGCTTTGGTTTGTTCTTGTTTTTAAAATTCTTGAGGTACATCCTTAAGTCATTTATTTGTGCTTTTTCTGCTATTTTAATGTAGGCATTTAGGTTGATGGGTTTTCCTTTACACATTACTTGTGTTTATTCTCTTGCCACTTTCAATATTTTTTGTTTATAAATTTAGTGTTGTGACTCTGATGTCTAACAGGGTTTTTCTTTGGGGGCCTTGTCTGTTGGGTTTCTGTGTGCCTTTTGAATCTGTATGGAGAAGTCGTCTTTAGTTTAGTGAAGATCTTATTAAAGATATGTTTTATGTCATTGATCTGGCACTCTTCTCCCTCTTCTATGTCTATGTTTGAAGATTTAGTATTTCACAGTGTGCTTGCTAGTATCACATCTACTTGACACACAAATTAGAGTTGTGTAATGAGAGAACCTTAGTTGAGAAAATGCCTCCATAAGATCCCCCTGTAAGACATGTTCTTAAGTAATGATCAATGAGGGAGGGCCCAACCCATTGTGGTGGTCCTGGAGTCTATAAGAAAGCAAGCTAAGCAAGACAGGGAGAAGCAAGCTAGTAAGAAGCTTCTCTAAATGTATTTTGCATTAGTTCCTACCTTCAGGTCCCTGCACTGTGGATTTCCTGTCCTGACTTCCTTTGATGATGAACAGTGATACAGAAGTGTAAGCCAAATAAACCGTTTCCTTTCCAACTTACTTTTTGGTCATGATGCTTTGCCACAGAAATAGAAATCCTAAAACAGGTGGTGTTCCATATTCCTATGTTCCTATGCTATGCTTTTAAAAATATTTATTTTATTTTTTGTGATTATAATATTATTACATCATTTCTCCTTCCTGTTCCACCCTTCAAACCCTCCCACATACCCCTCCATTCTCTTTCAATGTCTTGCTCTCTATTTTTCATTATTTGTTATTACATGTATATGAATATGTATACACACAAACATATATATATATATATATATTCATAAATGCATAAATACAGCCAGCTCAGTCTGTATAATGTTATATATATTAGGGCTCAGCGTTTGGTGTTAGATAGTCAATTGGCATATGTTTCACTGGGTAAAACTATTTCTTCCACTCTCAGGATTCTGTTATGGCCTATAGGATTGAGGCCTCATGGACTTTCCCTCATCCACTTTAGCATGACTATTATTCTCATCCTTGCTCAGCTCATGTTTAGTCAGTCATATAGTTGGGACTTTAAAAATGTCACTTCTGATATTACTAGGAAACACAATCTCAAAGCAAACTTTATAATATTCTGGCTCTTATAATCTTCTTCTCCCTCTTCTGCAATGTTCCATGATGCTTAGGTGCGGGGGTTGTGTTGTAGATGTATCAGTTGGGACCTGGCTCTACAACTGCAGTTTGGAATGGTTGTCATTTTCTGTAATGATCTCCATGTATTGCAAAGAAAAATTTCTTTGGTGGAGGATGAGAACTAAGTTATCTGTGTGTATAAGAACAAATAATTTGAATGTAGTTAGGTATTATGCTAGTTTAATAAATTTGCAATGATAAGTTGTCCTCTACAATCTATGACTTCACTATTCCTGGGTAGTTGACTAGGTGTCCAGTAACAGTTCAGAATTCCCATTTGTTGAGTGTATCTTAAGTTCAATTAGAGAACTATTAGTTCTAATGAAAACTAATAAAAACCGAAGTATTTATGCCACTATTGCACCCTTGGTGTTATTGTATCATGCTGGTCACTGTTGTGGTTTATAGGCATCACAGCTGGATAGGACACTTGTTTGCTTCCCCACTTTGGAAGCTTGAATAATGCTTTCTGGTTCCATGAATCTGGAGATTTTGAGGTCATCTCCAACTCAGAAACCTCTGTTCCCTGTGTCTAAAGGTCATGATATCTTCACAATAGTGACTAACCTTCCACTTCTGGGTGAAAACCAAAGGCAATAACATTAGCTTGCAATGTTTTGGGGATCTCTTCAACAACCCTGACCAACAGTTTGAAAAAGGGCTTTTCATGCCTCTTATTGGTTTTTTTTTTTTATTAGATGGTGCTTTGTTCTTGGAGGGAACATGTCAGCTCAGACGAGAAAATTTCATTTAAACTATATATATTTATCTATACACACACTTACATGTATTATAGTATATTTTATATAGGAATTTAATTATATGGTATGATTTCTAATGAAAATTTCAGACCCCCTTATTGTTATTTTACCCTCCTCTCTTCTTCTGTATTTTTCTCCCTCACCTTGCCTGATTAAAATACCCTATTTTTCCCATTTCTCAAATTATATCACCTATATGGTACTGTTCCCCTCTCTCTTCCTTCCCTACCCCACAACCCAACATGGGCCCCTTTTACTTTCTTGATTTTTGCAGTTATCCCGGGACATGTACTCACATCTGAAGATTTGGAGCTGGGAGCTTCATACGAGAGAAAACATGCAACTTTCATTTTTCTGGGTTTTGATTTCCTCTCTCAAGTTATCTATTTTCTGCTTTTTAAATTTTTTTCTTTGCTTATTTCATCTAGATTATATATTTTATCTTTGAGTCCTAATATTCTATCTTCTGCTTGATTCATTCTGTTTGTAAAGTTTCCCCTGGATTTTCTTTTTCTAATAGGGATATGAAGCTTTTCAATTCCATTGTTGTTTTTTTTTTCTCTTTTACTCTTTTGGTTCTTTGGGGGGCCCACCACCCAGCTCCCAAATAAACTACACATGGAAGCTTATTCTTACCTATAAATGCTCAAACTTAGCTGGCTTGTTTCTTGCATGCTTTTCTTAATTTGAATTATCCTGTCTACCTTTTGTCACTGGCTTTTTTCTGTTTCTTACTTCTGTATATCTTGATTTGACTTGGGCATGTAGACTGCTTTGTTTGTGTCTGATATGCTAATCTGCCCTTCCTTAGATTGGGCCAGTGCAAGAAATGTGTCACCTGAGCTGAGCTAGGTTAAGCTGGTCTGTGAGCTAAGCCAGGCAAAGAGAGTTCACAAATGGAGAGATTTAAGGGCTATATGTCTGGATCTAAGCTTGTGAGTTTGTATATGTCAGTGGGTTGGATAAAGCAAAAGCAACGAGAAGAAGCTATTTACCCAGGAAAGATGTCACACACCAATGAGTGGTTGCAGGCCACAGGTCTGGAACTAGGCTTGTGGGTTTGCCTATTGCAGAGGGAGAAGAGGATAAAAGGGGAATGCAGCTTACCCAAGAAAGGTGGCCCCATACAAAGAGTGTTTGTGGGCTTTCATGGGTCTGGAACTAGGATTGTGGGTTTGCAGATCAATAAAGAATTTCTAAGAGGTACTGCCAATTACAGTTCTACAATGAGGATTTTTAAAGCTTCTCATGGAAAAATCTTTCAATTGACATCTTTTCATTTCAATATTCTTTTTTAGGTGGAAGTGAATCCTCCTGGGATAAAGATAAGATACAATCTCCACTTGCTGCTCCTGGACCTCAACATGGAATTGCTCATGCAGCACTGGCTGGCCAACCCAGCCTTGGGAATGCTCCTACCCTCAATCCACTTCAGCAGAATCACCTGCTAAGCAATCGTATGTATACTATACTGACCAAATTGTATGTTGGAAAAGTACAAGGCAAGACGTTCCAGATACCTTGGAATGAAAGGCTTAGTCTATTTCTCTTTTACAATGTATAACATTTCAAACCATGGGAAGAAATAAAGAGTGATTTCTTTGAGAATATGGAATTCATATCATACAAGTAACTGAGGAGGCATAGTAGTAGAGAAAAATAAAAGTATGTAAGTATGTGAGAGGCTGCTAAGCTGAGTAGTAAGGAATGTTGATAAGGACCACACTGACTTGTATCTCAAATTCAGTTTTTACAAAATGATATAACATCGTGTTACTTTGGATAAGTCTTCAAGCCGTTACTACAAATAAAAGGTAGGGATGAAAACATAACTATTTCAGGTTATTCTGAATGCTACAAATTGAGAGAGATAAATATATTAATAATTAGTTGCATAGAATAATTACTATATAAATTAATCATTAATATTTCTTAGGAATATGAATATAGATGATTTGTACAAGTTCCTATTTAGATGATCTTTGCATGGGCTTAAATTTTTCTTAAATCTTTCTGCTGTAAAATAGGTCTTTCTCCAAGTTACTTGGGTAAAAATACTATCTTTCTTCTAAAGAAGAATTCCTGTACAAGAGTCCTATTATTCCTTTTCCTGAGAGTTTAATCCCACCATTAAACCCTGGGGTTGAAGCCGAAAGAACCAAAAGCTTCAGGTACTATGTATTATGAATTCTCTAGAGAGAAAAAAAAAAGAAATCTGGGGTACAGAAAAAGAGCACCAGAGGAATATTGAATACCACATATTGGATACATAAAATATTCTAACTCAAATCCTGTTCAACTTAAAACATTTCCCTAAAGACAAAGTTTTCTTAGTCTTCATGCACCTAATAAATCATTTGGGACTTTCAAGAAGCAAACATAGAAAACACATCTCATGAAAAAAAAATGCTTGAAATACAGGCTAAGAATTGATGAGGTAGCTCAGTAGCTGAAGTGCTTGTCATAGGATCTTTTTTTTATTATTAAGAAAATTTTTTTCATTCATTTTACACTCCAATCAAAGATCCCCCTCTTCCCTCCTCCCACCCTCCCCAACCTCCCCTCCTAAACCATGCCCCACTCCCTCCCACAAGAAGGCAAGGCCTCCCAAGTAGAGGCACATCCAGTAGAGGCAAGTCCAAGCCCTTCCCCTGCTTCAAGGCTGCACAAGGTGTCCCATCATAGGTAGTGGGCTCCACAAAGCCAGCTCATTCACTAGAGATGGATTCTGATCCTACCACCAGGGGGCCTTCCAAGCAGATCAAGGTACAAAACTGTCTCACCATGCAGAGGGCCTAGTCCAGTCCCATGTAGGCTTCACAGCCTACATGAGTTTCATGAGTTCCCTCTAGATTGGTTTGGTCATCCCTGCATGTTTCCCCATTGTGATCCTGATGCACTTGCTCATAGAATCCCTCTTCTTTATCTTTGACTGGACTCCTGAAGCTCTGTCTAGTGATTGGATGTGGATCTCTGCATCTGCTTCCATAAGTCATTGGAGAAAATTTCTGTGTTGACAGTTAGGGTGTTCACCAGTCTGATCTCTGGGGCAAGCCAGTTCATTTCAGGCACCCTCTCCACTATTGCTAGTAGCCCAGGCTGCAATCATCCTTGGGGATTCCTGGCAACTTCCCTAGCACTGAGTTTTTCTCTATCCCCATGATGTCTCTATCATGGTATCTCATTCATTGCATTCCCCCTCCCTCCCTGTTCCAGTTCAGTCATCCCATTCCCTTATGCTCTCATCCCCTATCCCCTACCCTCCATTGCCCACCCCTCATCCCCAGTTAACTCATGGATATCATCTATTTCCCCTTCCCAGGGCAGTCCATGCATCACTCTTTGGGTCTTCCCTGTTAGTTAGCTTCTCTGGAATTGTGGGTTGTTGCCTGATTACCCTTTGCTTTATATCTAGTATCAACTTATGAGTAAGTACATACCATGTTTGTCCTTTGGAGTCTGGGTTACCTAACTCAGAATGATATTTTCTAGTTCCATCCATTTGCCTGCAAATTTCATGATGTCATTGTTTTTCTCTGCTGAGTAGTACTCCATTGTGTATATGTACCACATTTTCTTAATCCATTCTTCAGTTGAAGGGCATCTAGGTTGTTTCCAGGTTCTGGCGATTATGAATAATGCTGCTATGAACATAGTTGAGCATGTGTCTTTGTAGTATGATTGAGCATTCCTTGGGTATATGCCCAAGAATGGTATAGCTGGGTCTTGAGGTGGATTGATTCCCAATTTTCTGAGAAACTGCCATATTGATTTCCAAAGTGGCTGTACCAGTTTGTACTCCCACCAACAGTGGAGGAGTGTACCCCTTGCTCCACATCCTCTCCAACATAGGCTCTCTGCAGTGCTCTTGATCTTAGTCATTCTGACAGATGTAAGATGATATTTCAGAGTTGTTTTGATTTGCATCTTCCTGATAATTAAGGATGCTGAGCAATTCCTTAAATGTCTTTCAGCCATTTGAAATTCTCCCTTTGAGAATTCTCTGTTTAGCTCTATAGCCCATTTTTAATTGGATTGTTTCTAATTTTGATGTCTAGTTTCTTTATATATTTTGGAGATAAGCCCTCTATCAAATGTGGCATTGATGAAAATCTTTTCCCATTCTGTAGGCTGTCATTTTGTCTTATTTATTGTGTCCTTTGCCTTACAGAAGCTTCTCAGTTTCAAGTGGTTCCATTTAATTGTTGCCCTCAGTGTCTGTGCTACTGGTGTTATATTTAGGAAGTAGTCTCCTGTGCCAATGCATTCTAGACTATTGCATACCTTCTCTTCTATCAGGTTCAGTGTAACTGGTTTTATATTGAGGTCTTTGATCCACTTGGACTTGAGTTTTGTGCACGGTGACAGATATGGATCTATTTGCAATCTTCTACATGTTGACATCCATGTTATGCCAGCACCATTTGTTGAAGATGCTTTCTTTTTTCCATTGTACACTTTTGGCTTCTTTGTCAAAAATTGTATGTTCATAGGTGTGTGGATTAATGTCAGGGTCTTCAGTTCGATTCCATTGGTCCACATGTTGGTTTTTATGCCAGTAGCAAGCTGTTTTTATTACTGTAGCTCTATAGTAGAGCTTGAAGTCAGGGATGGGGATGTCTCCAGTGGTGGTTTTGTCGTATAGGATTCTTTTAGCTATTCTGGGTTTTTTTGTTTTTCCAAATGAAGTTGAGTATTGTTTTTTCCAGGTCTGTGAAGAATTATGTTGTGATTTTGTAGCTATAGTTTTCCTGGTCCTGCCTGGCCCACAGTCAGGACAAATCTCTGTCACTCGCCAGTTCCGCAGCCACTCAGACCCAACCAAGTAAACACACAGAGACTTATATTATTTACAAACTGTATGGCCATGGCAGGCTTCGTGCTAACTGTTCTTACATCTTAAATTAACCCATTTCTATTAATCTATAAGTTACCACGTGGCTCGTGGCTTACTGGTATCTTAACATCTGCTTCTCATCATGGCAACTGGCAGCATCTCCTGACTCAGCCTTCCTGTTCCCAGAATACTCTTCTCTGCTTGTCCTGCCTATACTTCCTGCCTGGCTACTGGCCAATCAACATTTTATTTATACAGAGCAATATCCACAGCACTTCCTCTTTTCTTTTTTTTCAAAAATGAAGGTTTTAACTTTCACATAGTAAAATTACAGGTAACAAAACAATTATCAAGCAAGAATTACAGTTACAGTATCTAGTCTATTTATAATATCTAGTTTATTTGTATTTGGGAAAATTAAAGAAGATATCCTATCTATCCTATATTTGTGAGTCTGAGGCTTCATATCTAACTTATCTTTTATCATAACTAAGGAAAATTATAATTATCTAGTCTTCAACTACATCAAAGACCTCAGAAGGATATAATATTACCTGAGAAACGGGAGAAGGATGCAAGCAACTTTCGGGAATCTTGCAACAACAGACAGAGACAGCTGGCAGCCTGGACAGTCATCCAAAGTTCCTTTGTAAAGTTGGGGCATCTGTCTTCAGCCCACAGGCCTAGAGTCTCTCAGTCACTTTTCTCTGTGTCCTGTAGAATGTCTGGCAGTTTCCTCTGCGAAGCAGGAACCTGAAGGACCATTTTGCCAAGCAAAGTTCAGTGGTCACCTTCATATGGGCCCTGCATGTCCAGTTGATCAAGCAGTCCAGGCAAGAACAGTTTTTTGCCCAAATGGCTATTTTTGCCAAGAAGAAGATAAACTCCACATAGAGTGCCCCATCCTCCTCTCTGAAGTAAATTGGTGCTGCCAGGAGCAGACATGTCCCATTGTCCAGAAAGTCTAAATTTTTAAAAACATTTTACATGCCATATTCTATAGTTCTTTGATGTATTTGAAGATTACCTATCTATCTGAAATATATCTATGTATACCTAGAAAACAACATGACTGTAAGTTTGATTATCATAGAAGACTAATTGTTCCATTACAATTTAAATGAGTTGTATGAACATAATACCTTAAATAAGAGTAAAAATATACATACAGTATAACAAAATTAACTTTAAATTTGTATCAATAAACTAAAATCCATAGCAATGTAAAATATTTTAAACAAGTTGCTCTTTAAAAGTAGATTCAATAATCTACTCTTTCATCCTATCATAGCTATATCATATCCCCCTTTCTTCTTTAGAAAGAGGTCACGTTTATAATCAACCTGATTTAAATAAAAATATTGGTTTTTCTCTGTCCCACACCAGAGGGCTCTTCTGATATGGGACAAAAGAATCTCTCAACCTTTTTTTTTTTTTTTTTAGCAATATGTTTGAGTTTAGAGAAGCAGTGAGCCAATTCCATCTCCAAAGCCAGCTTGGTATATTTTGGAATTTGGGCATAGCTTCTCTTACTACTTCCTGCTGGAGGGGGGCACTGTATCTTATGGGGACACAAAGAAAATTTTAGGATTATGGAGTAGTCCATGATGGTGTATCATTTGAGCCAGTTGCCTTGAAACCATTCTGGATGTTGGATCATCTGGGCCATGGTGTCATTAGAGACTTTTCCGGGGGTCTTGGCTGCTCAAACGTGATGTATCTTAATCTGGAACAAATCCATAGCCTCTGGCTTTTTGTGGAAACAAACGCAGAGCCTCCTTTCCAAAGCAACATATACTTACATCCAAATTTTAAAGTCAAGGTACCTTTAAAATGTCCATATTGACTTAACTCAACAGCTTTTACGATCAGGTGTTTTTCTGCAGTTAAAAATCCCAAAGAGAACACAATCCAGATTCTCTGTGTAATATCCATCTTTACATGGCTTATTTTTTATAGTACCTTTACTGTTTCTTTAAAGACTTTATTTTTAAAAACTATCTATTTCTTGATATAACTGCATATACTCCTTTTTCTCTCTCTTCCAAGCCTACATACATTTTTACGCACATTGTAAAGCATTTAAAGTCTTGTTCCATCTGAATCTGTCTTATTGTGAATCTATTGTTTTAAACTGCAGCATTACTAGGGCTAAAATAGCAGCTTTGGCTGGTGGCTCTGCCCACTTCAGCTTCCCAACATGGCAGTGGTACGTTTACCGCCAGTTCTGGGAGCCATCAACTCTTAGAAACAATGGTTCTATGCTTCTATCAAAGCAGTGTGTAGCCCAGAAACCTCTGGTTTTTTTTGTTTGTTTTTTTTTTTTTTTTTTTTTTTTTTTTTTTTTTTTGCAAAGACTAAATCTACCACACAGCATAATGTGCTGCTTGTAGATGCCTCATTCCTGCCATACTGCTGGTCAAAGGCACACGCCAGTAACCCGCCAGAGTAGCTCAAACCCGCAAGCTGCAGCTAACTTGAAAAAGACAACTAGGAAGCTGTTTTTAGCTCCCTTTTAGAATCTTTTCTCTCAGTTTTTAGGTGGAAACTCTTGCCAACTTGTTGGGCGCCATTTGTAGCTTGAGTTTTCTCCAGTCCTGCACAGCACCATGGACCCTGCAACCACTTATAAAATAATCAATCAGAAACTTCTTAATTAAACTGCTTCTACCCTTTCATCCTATCATATCTATTATATCAGGATTTTGATGGGGATTGCATTGAAGCTGTAGATTACTTTTAGTAAATTAGCCATTTTTACTATGTTAATCCTTCCTATCCATGACTCCAGTCCTGTCCAGCACTATGGACCCTGCAAACACTTATAAAATAATCAATCAGAAACTTGTATTAATTAAACTGCTTCTACCCTTTCATCCTATCATATCTATTATATCAGGATTTTGGTGGGGATTGCATTGAATCTGTAGACTACTTTTGGTAAATTAGCCATTTTTACTGTTAATCCTTCCTATCCATGAGCATGGGAAATTTCCATTTTCTGAGATCTTCTTAAATTTCTTTCTTCAGAGACTTAAAGGTCTCATCATACAGGTCTTTCACTTGCTTAGTTAGAGTTACCTCAAGGTATTTTATATTATTTGTGGCTATTGTAAAGGCCGATGTTTCTCTGATTTCTTTCTCAGCCTGTTTATCATTTATATATAGGAAGGTTACTGATTTTTTTGAGTTAATCTTGTATCCTGCCACATTACTGAAGATGTTTTTTTATCAGCTGTAGGAGTTCCCTGGTAGAATTTTGGAGGTCACTTATATATACTATCATATCATCTGCAAATAGTGAAAGTTTGACTTCTTCCTTTCCAATTTGTATCCCCTTGATCTCCTTTTGCTGTCTTATTGCTATAGCTAGAACTTCAAGTACTATATTGAATAAATATGGGGTGACCAGACAGCCTTGCCTTGTTCCTGATTTTAGTGGCATTGCTTTGAGTTTCTCTCCATTTAATTTTATATTGGCTATTGGCTTGCTGTAAATTGCCTTTATTATATTTAGGTATGTTCCCTATATTCCTGATCTCTCCAAGACCATTATCCTGAAGGGGTGTTGGATTTTGTCAAAGGTCTTTTCAGCATCTAATGAAATGATCATGTGTGGTTTTTTTTTTTCTTTCAGTTTGTTTATATGGTGTATTACATTGACAGACTTTCGTATGTTGAACCATCCTTGCATCTCTGGGATAAAGCCTACTTGATCGTGGTGGATAATGTTTTTGATGTTTTCTTGGAGTCAGTTTGCCAATATTTTATTGAGTATTTTTGCATCAATGTTCATGAGGGAGATCAGTCTGTAGTTCTCTTTCTTTGTTGCATCTTTGTGTGGCTTGGAAATCAGAGTAACTGTAGCCTCATAAAAGGAGTTTGGTAACATTCCTTCTGTTTCTATTGTGTGGAACAACTTGAAGAGTATTGATATTATCTCTTCTTAGAAGATCTGGTAGAATTCTGCATTGTAACCCTCTGGTTCTGGGCTTTTTTTGGTTGGGAGGCTTTTAATGAGTGTTTCTATTTCCATAGGGGTTATTGGTCTGTTTAAATTGTTTATCTGGCCTTGATTTAACTTTGGTATATGGTACCTATCCAGAAAATTGTCCATTTCTTTTAGATTTTCCAATTTTGTGGAGTACAGGTTTTTGAATTATGACCTGATAATTCTCTGGATTTCCTCATTGTCAGTTGTTATATCTCCCTTTTCATATCTGATTTTGTTAATTTGGATGCTCTATCTGCCTTTTGGTTAGTATGGATAAGGGCTTGTCTATTTTGTTGATTTTCTCAAAGAACCAACTCTTTGTTTCATTGCTTCTTTGTATTGTTCTCTTTGTTTCTATTTTATTGATTTCAGCTCTCAATTTGATTATTTCCTGGCATCTATTCTTCCTGGGAGACTTTGCTTCTTCTTGTTCTAGAGCTTTCAGGTGTGCTGTTAGGTCACTAGCATGAGATTTCTCTAACTTCTTTATGTGCGCATTTAGAGCTATGATTTTTCCTCTTAGCACTGCTTTCATAGTGTCCCATGAGCTTGGGTATGTAGTACATTCATTTTCATTGAACTGTAGGAAGTCTTCTCTCTTTATTTCTTCCTTGATGCATTGGTGATTCACTTGAGCATTATTTAGTTTCCATGAGATTGTAGGTTTTCTGTAATTTTTGTTGTTGTTGAAATCTAACATTAAGCCATGGTGGTCCAATATAATACAGGAGGTTATTCCAATTTTTTTTATGTGTTGAGATTTGCTTTGTGACCAAGTATGTGGTTGATTTTAGAGAAGGTTCCATGAGGTGCTGAGAAGAAGGTATATTCTTTTTTGTTTGGGTGGAATGTTCTGTAGATATTGATTAAGTCCATTTGAGTCATAACGTCAGTTAGGTCCCTTATTTCTCTGTTAAGATTCAATCTGGCAGATCTGTCCAGTGGTGAGAGTGGGGTGTTGAAGTCTCCCACTATTAATGTGTGGGGTTTGGTGTGTGAATTAAGCTTTAGTAATGTTTGTTTTACATATGTGGGTGCCCTTGTATTTGGGGTATAAATGTTCCGAATTAGAAGTTCATCTTAGTGGATCTTTCCTGTGATGAGTATGTAATGTCCTTTCTCAATCTCTCTTGATTGATTTTTAGTTTGAAGTCTATTTTGTTAGATATTAGGATAGCTACACCAGCTTGCTTCTTAAGTCCATTTGATTGGAAAGACTTTTCCCAGCCTTTTACTCTGAGGTAGTATCTGTCTTTGAAGTTGAGGTGTGTTTCTTGTATGCAGCAGAAAGATGTGTCTTGCTTTCATATCCATTCTGTTAGCCCATGTCTTTTTATAGGTGAATTAATTCCATTGATATTAAGGGATATTAATGACCAGTGATTGTTCATTCCTGTTATTTTTTGGTGGTAGTGTGTGTGTACTTCTCTTCTTTGGAATTTACTGCGGTGGGATTATCTATTGCCTGTGTTTTCACGGGTGTATCTGACTTCCTTAGGTTGGAATTTTTCTTCTAGTGCTTTCTGTAGGGCTGGGTTTGTGGATAAGTATTGTTTAAATCTGATTTTGTCTTGGAATGTCTTGTTCACTCCATCTATGTTGATTGAAAATTTTGGTGGGTATATTTATATTAATCTAGGCTGGCATCCATGGTCTCTTAGTATCTGCATCACATCTGTCCAGGACCTTCTGGCTTTCAAAGTCTCCTTTGAGAAGTCAGGTGTTATTCTGATGGGTCTGCCTTTATAGATCACTTGATCTTTTTCCTTATCTGCTTTTAATATTCTTTCTTTTTTTTCTGTATGTTTAGTTGTTTAATTATTATGTGGCAAGGGCCTTTTCTGGTGGGTCTAGCCTATTTGGTATTCTATAAGCTTCTTGTATCTTCATAAGTATTTCCTTCTTTAAGTTGAGAAAGTTTTTTTCCATGATTTTGTTGACTATATTTTCTCTGCTTTTGAGTTGGTATTCTTCTTCTTCTATCCCTATTATTCTTAGATTTGACCTTTGCATGGTGTCCCAGATATCCTGGACATTTTGTGTTATGACTTTTTTGGCTTTGGTGTTTTCTTTGACTGTCAAATCTATTTCCTCTACTGTATCCTCTACACTAGAGATTCTGTCTTTCATCTCTTATATTCTGTTGGCTATGTTTGTTTCTGTGTTTCCTGTGTCAGGTTTTCTATTTCCAGCATTCCCTCTGTTTGTGTCTTCATTGTTTCTATTTCAATTTTCAGATCTTGAACTGTTTCCTTCACGTGTTTAATTGCTTTTTCATGATTTTCTTGGCTTTCTTAAGGGATTTATTCATTTCTTCCAATTTTTCTTTGTCTTTTCCTCAATTTCGTTAAGGGAATTTTTCAATTTTTTCTTTATAGTCCTCTAGCATCTTCATGAAGCTATTTTTAAGGTCATTTTCTTCTGCTTCTTCTACATTGTGATGTTTTGGTCTTACTGTTGGAGGAGAGTTAGGTTCTGGTGATGCCATATTGCTCTTTATGTTGTTATATGTATTTTTTCATTAGCATCTGCCCATCTCTTCCTCTAATAGGTGCAAGAGGTGCCTGTGTCTGAGTGAGCTGCTATTGGTCAACTCTGTGTTTGTGTCTGTGTCTCAGGGGACTCCGTTGGGTCCTATCTTAGCTCTTGGTCTAATTGGAGCTGGCAGATTCTGAATCTCAGGGAGCTACACTTGGCCCAATCCAAGCTACCTGATTCTGTGACTCAGGGAGTTACTCTTGGTCTTATCAGGGCTCTTGGTTCACTCACAGCTGGTGGATTATGTGTCTCAGGAAGCCACTCTTGGTCCAATGAGAGCTGGCAGATTCTTTGTCTCAGGAAGTTACTGGGGTCACAGTCAGATAGGTATTGGGATAAGACTTGGGTCTTGTAAATTGCTGGTTTCGATGTGGGGGGGATTGTGGGTGATCCTGGCTGCAGGAAGTGGTTGTGTCCCAGGGCCTGTGTCCCAGAGGCAGGACTCTCTGGGAGGGAGAGGAGTCACTCACCTCTTGGTCCAATAGGAGCTGGCAGATTCCTTGTCTCAGGAAGTTACTGGGATCACAGGCATATGGGTATTGGGGTAGGGCTTGGGTCTTATAGATTGCAGGGTCCGATAGGGGTGGTTTCCTGCTGCCCAGCAAGTGGGGCAGAGTTGGGTGGGGGTTCACGCGGGTTCATGACAAAGCTGGCTACAGTAATGGGTGTATAATTTGAGCACTTCATGGGATGAGGCAGGGACACTTGGTTTCTTTTTTTTCCTTTTTTATTTTATTTTTCTTTATTAAGAAATTTTCTACTCACTCCTCATGCTATCCACAGACCCCCTCCCTCCTCCCACCCCCAGCCCTCTTTCCCAAGCCACCCCGCATCCCCACATCTCCCAAATCGAGATCTCCCATGGGGAGTCAGCAGAGCCCAGCACACTGAGCCTAGGCAGGTCCAAGCCCCTTCCCACTGCACCAAGGCTGTACAAGGTGTCACACCACAGGCACTGGATCCCCAGAAGCCTGCCCATGCACCAGGGACAGATCCTGATCCCCCTGCCTGGGCGCCCCCCAAACAGTTCGAGCTAAACAACCGTCTTCTGTGTCCAGAGGGCCTAGTCCAGTCCCATGGGGGCTCCACAGTCACCGGTCCACAGTTCATGGGTTTCCACTAGTGTGGTCCATCATCTCTGCACATCCTCCGATCATGATCTCGACGTCCCTCGCCTGCAGTATCTCTCCTCTCTCTCATCAATTGGATTCCCGGAGCTCAGCCTGGTGCCTGGGTGTGGATCTCTGTATCTGCCTCCATCTGTCACTGGACAAAGGCTCTATGATGACAGCTAGGTTATTTGCTAGGCTGGTCACCAGAGTAGATTGCTCCAGGCACCCTCTGGACCAGTGCCAGCAGACCAAGGTGAAGTCATCCTTGTGGATTCCTGAGAGCCTCCCCAGCACCCTGCCTCTTCCTAATCCCGTGATGTCCTCATCTATCATGGTATCTCCCTTCCCCGCCCTCCCACTTTGTCCCTGTTCCAGCTTGACCCTCCCATTTCCCTATGTTCTCATCCCCCACTCCTCGCCCTCTGCCACCCCCTAACACCCAGTCCACTCATGTAGATCTCATCCACTTCTTCACAAGGTCATCCATGTGTCCCTCCTAGGGTCTTTTCCTGTTAGCTAGCCTCTCTGGAGTTGTGGGTTGCAGTCTGGCCATCCCTTCCCTCACATTTAGTATCCACTTATAAGTGAGTACATGCTATGTTTGTCCTTCTGAGTCTGGGTTACCTCACTCAAGATGCTATTTTCTAGATCCATCCATTTGCCTGCAAATTTCATGATATCCTTGTTTTTTATTGCTGAGTAGTACTCCGTTGTGTATATGGGCACTTGGTTTCTTGAATCTCTTATTTTATTTAATTTTTAACTTTCTTTTTTTTTTTAAATCTATTCTTTGTGTCTTGCAAAGAGTCATTGGTCTGGTTCAAGTCCTCTGGTTTCTGCTATACTATCGATACAGTGCCCTCACTAGAACTCCTTTTAATTATCCTGTTGTTGCCCTCTGTCATGGAGATCCTGAAGCTTCAGGTCTGCAGATCCTGCCCTTCACATGCTCCAGCAGATCACAGATGGGGTGGATGTTGGGGTGGGACAAGTCATAGCCCTGGTTCTGGGCCTGGGTAGTTGCAAGGTTCGTCATCCAGCCAGATCCCCTTAAAGCTCTTCTTAAGCCCATCTAACAGAATCAGTGAGCTATAGAAACAGACTGAATCTAATCAAAGATAAAGTGGAGAATAGTCTTGAATTCACTGGCACAGGAAAAGAATTTCTGAATAAAATACCATTATTAAAGAAACTAAGATTAATAATTATTAAATGGGACCTCATGAAATTGACAGGTGCACAGCAAAGGGCACCATCATTTACAGCAGGAGCCAACAGAATGGGAAATGATTTTTACCAACTACACATATGATAGAATACAAATATCCAAAGTGTATGAAGAGCTCAAAATCTAGATATTGAAAACAAATAACACAACTGAAAACGGTGTACAAATTTAAACAGAATTCTCAAAAGAGGAAACTTAAATGTTTGTGGAACACTTAAATGTCCAACATCCTTAGCTGTAAGGGAGATGCAAATCAAAAATGCTTTGAGAGTTCATCTTATACCTGCCAGAATATCTAAGATCAATAAAAAAGGGATAGCTCATGTTACAAGGATGAGGAGCAAGAGGAACACTCATCCATTGCTGGTGGGAGTGCAAACTTGTGCAACCACTGTGGAAATCAGTGTAGTGGTTCTTCAAGAAGCTGAAAATAGATCTCCTTCAAGAATCAGCTATACCAGTCTTGGGCATATAACCAAACAATGCTCCATCCTACCTCAGAAATACTTCCTCTGTTTATTTATTTATTTATTTATTTATTTATTTATTTATTTACTTACTTATTTACTTTTACTAAGAAAATTTTTTTATTCATTTTACATACCAATCAAAGATTCCCCTCTTCCTTCCTCCAACCCCTCCAGAAATAGGTGAGTAAACTGAAGATGAGGCACCAGAGGGTAAGGGATGGGGGATGAGAACATAAGGGATGGTTGAGCTGGAACAGGGATGGAGTTGGATAGCAATGCTCCTCTATTTATAATAGGTAGAAACTGGAATTTTGTTGTCCCTCAATAGATAAATGGATAAAGAAAATGTATACTATACAATGGAATATTACTTAACCATTTTAAAAAGTGAAATCATGGAATTCAAAGACAAATAGAACCAGAAAAATCATCCTCTGTGAGGTAACTCAAACTCAGAAAGACAGACATCACCATGTCCACATATATTTGCTTATATGTGGATATTAGCTGTTGAGTCAATGATAACTGACCTACAATGCATATTGTTACAGAGGTTAGATATAGAGTAATGGACTTGGGCCAGGGTGGGACAGAAAAAGGCACAGATAGATCCTCCTAGGAAAGGGAAATAGAATAGATAGTTATGAGTGGAATGTAGGGGAATGGAATGGGAGGATCAACTGAGGAGAGAAAGGGAAGAAAGTATGAGGGAGAGAATATGGGGAGAAACAGCTGAAATTAAGGGCCAATTAAAAGGTGCTCTGAAAACCTAATATAGTAGATGCTTCCTAAAATACATGCATATATGAAGGTGATCTAAAAGAAATTGCCAAATAACAGAGAAGACACAGTCCCAGCTGGATACCTCTTGTCACCAATGATGCTTCCAGGACTAGGACTGAGTTGTATCTAATTGAGTTGTTGGTCAAAGTGTTTCATGAGACTCCCCAAACAATCCAGTTTGTTGCCAATACTATATATTGCTCTCCACAAACTGATGGCAAATCCCTATTACTGAAGACAACACTCATACTACTCCTTGAACATGGAGAAAATGAACTTGTGCCTACAGAAAGCCTTCATCCCTATGTGCTAGCATATTTGGTACAAGAAAGTACTCTGCACTCTACCAAAGGAAGACCATAAATGCCAACACTTCCACAAATGCTTTGATTTAATATGGTAACTGGCCTTCAAGATATCCTAGAGTAATGTGGCACAAAACTTGTGGGAGTAACCAACCACAAACCTATATCTGTTTTGCCCCACTCCATGAGATGGAAGCAATAATTGACACTATATGAATAACCAAGAATCTGAGATTAGCCTTGGGACCTACGATAGAACAAATACTATTGGTCTAAACAAACAAACAAAATACATAGCAATAAAATAACTCCCAATGACATTCTGATATACTCATATATCAGTGCCTTGCTCAGCCATCATCAGAGAAGCTTCCTTCTGTAGCAGGTGGAAGCAAACAGACCCACAGATGACATTATGCAGAAAGTGAGAAACCTTAGGATACTCAGCTGGTATCTCCATCAAATCTCTCCCCTTGGGTCTCAGGGAACCATGTGGAGACAGAAAGAGTGTCCTTTGCACATTTATTATGATTTCCAGTTTAGTGTTTTTATGGGATTCCAGAGTGTATGAATGAGTGGGTCTCTGCATTGATATCTATTATTTTTAATAATTTTTTATTCATTTATGTACCAACCACACACACCCCTCTCACCCCTCCTCCTACTCCTTCCAGCCTTCCCCCCTCCACTTCTCATCTCCTCCTCCAAAAGGGTTAGGCCTCCATATCTGTTTCTTATGCATTTTCTTGGACTCTTTTCCTTCTGTTTGTTTGTTTCATCCTATTGAGATGTATTAGTTTTGTTTTATTTATATTTTGTTTTATTTTATTATTAAAAAATTTCCAACTGAAAAACAAAAGTCATGGGCTAGTTAGAAAAAAATATGGCATTCTAGATTTGGAAATATAAAAGAAAGCAGAAACATAAATGGAAAACTATTTGAATTATCAGTGATTGTTGTTACTCTAATTGGCAGTATGAACCTGGGAGAATGGAGCCCAAAAATAAGGCAGAATAAAGGCTCATGCAATAGCCAACTTTATTCAGGGCATTAGAAAATTTATAATCTGAGAGTATTTGCAAGGTTAGGCAAAGTCATATGAGCAAAGTTCACTTGAGTTCAAGCTATATACAGCAGTTACTGTCAAGGGGGAGACCACATGAGTCTGTATACAGACACCAGGACAAGTTGTGCTTGAGCACATTATTCTCAATAGTAACGCGTATTTATTACTCCTGGGAGGGGCACAAAAGCACATTTCAAGAACAACCCATGTTATGGAGGAACAGAGGATATAAGACCTTTTGTTTACTTGTTTACTTGGAGTTATCTCATAAGCTCTCAGAAATCTCCTCATACAGCTTCCTTCATGGACTACGTTCTGACAAGTGATATTTTTTTCTAAAATCAATGAAAGATAAGAAAAACATGTCACAGTAGATCAAAGCACACTACTATGTTAAATGCCAAAGCAGTCTACAAGTCTGCATATAATTCAAACTGCAGAAAATCAAGACAGAGAAAATGCTAGAAGGTGATAGAGGAAATGGAAATATTTCCTTACATAGAAAAAAACTAGGAAATACATTGTATTACTCTCCAGAAACTAACTGAACATGGAATTCCATGAGCTAGTCAAGTATTGAAAGAAGTAAGCAATAATATAAAATTCAGTAAAGGACAAATCATAATTCTATAACACTAGTAATACTGAAAGAATGTGAAGGTATGGCCACAGACCTGCCATGCAAGAAATGTGAGATAGACAGTAATTCAGAAAGAAGGAAATAGATACAACTGGAATATTATGAAATCAATAAAATAACAAATACTTTTCTTATTCTTAATTTAACATAATAATCTGGTCATAAAATAACCAATTTGGTGATTATTCCTTGTAGATTAGTGAAATCAATTGCACTAGGAGAGAAGATTTGAAAATACTCTTTTTTATATGGCACTTGTACTATCCATATATTTATGTAGGAATGTTTTCAACTACATTTAGATAAGTTCTAAATCTACATGAAAACTTCTCCAGAGATAGGCCCCCTGACAGTTGATTCCAACCCAAGCCTTTAGTCATAAACACATCCACAGTAAATGTACTCATCAAACTATATTTGTGTGTGCGTGTGTGTGTGTGTGTGTGTGTGTGTGTGTGAGAGAGAGAGAGAGAGAGAGAGAAAGAGAGAGAGAGAGAGAGAGAGAAAGAGAGAGAGAGTAATAAAAGAGATAGATAATGAGTTTGAAAGAGAGTGGGGGATAGACGAGGAATTGGAGGGGAGAGAGAGGAGTAGAAATGTTATAAATACAGAACTCATATACAAAAATCTCAAAAAATCATTAATTTAAAATAGCCTAAGCCAAATACTAAAATTAGCTATAATTGACATGGGAGGGAGAGGAGAGACTAGGGAGAGAGATAGGAGTGAAATTGTTACAAATTGTATCTAAATTGTTCCATTAAAACAAGAGAAGGCAACACAAATGGAGGATGGGTTAAAAGAGATTAAGAAAACATTAAAAGAACAAATAAAAATAGAAGTAGAAGCTACTTAAATTAGGTTAATAACCACTTTTCATGGAAATGGCCTGAATTGGCCAATTAAATGATAGGAACTGATTCGTGTATCCTAATGGCATCAGACATGAATGCTTTTTGCTTTCACTTAATGATGAACTTGCTCCCTTTGAAATCATCTACTGACTGAGCAAAATACAACAAAACTAACAGAAGACACAAAAAAAGATTATAAAAAGCAAAGAAAATAAGAAAGGTTTACAAAAGAAATAATAAATATTACTGTCTCAGGTCTCACACTGGTCCAACCAGCCTATTGCAAGGGCAATCATCATCTAGCCAGGCAGTGGTCATGCACACCTTTAATCCCAGCACTTGGGAGGCAAAGACAGGTGGATCTCTGTGAGTTTGAGGCCAGCCTGGTCTACAGAGCAAGGTCCAGGACAATCAAGGCTGCACATAGAGACCCTCTCTTGAAAAAAAATTAAAAAATATGTTTCCTAAGAGAACCTCATTTAATATACTAATATAGATATATTTAGTAATAAGAAGGGAAGGAATAATAACTATAAAACTGAAGTAATAAAAAAAACTGGAGTAATTATATTTTTTCCAAAAGCCAGCTTAAAAGGAACAAAAAAACATAAATTTCCTTTAAAATGGCATTACTTATCCTCAAGTACTTGCACTGAATACAGCATTAAATTTTGTGAGGAAAAAAATCTGATATAAATTTAAAGAAAATGGATGAATCTACTCTTGGAGACTTTATCATCTGCCTAGAAGTAATTGACACATCTATAAGAAGGGCATAACTGAACCGAGCAGAGCAATTAAACAACTGAATTTAATAGACATTTTAAATTACTTTATCCAATAACAGAATAATACATATTCTTAAATTCACATGGGACATCACTAAGATAAACACATTATGGGCCATAAAATCCACATTAACAAATATAAAGAAATAAAAATCTTATAAAAATGCATCATTCATAATGGAATTAAAGTACAAATCAGTAGTAGAAAGTAGACTTCCAATAGAATATGAATCAAATGACTAAGACAAAATGAAAATATAAAAACAAAAGTGAAAATACCAGTTAGCAAAACATTGGGACTATGACATATGTTGTGCTTAGAGACAAAATTATAGTATTGAATTAATGCATTAAAAACAAGAATGATAAAAAATAATGAATATTCCTGTTTAAAAAACTAAAAAGATGCCATTGTAATCATTACCAGGGCATCTTCCAACAACAAGACAGCAATAACTGTGGGTTGGTAAAAGGCATGGAGATGAACAACTCCAGAAATGGTTTCGGGGATCAGCATCTGCTTTATTGCATGAGAACAATCACTTACATCATGGAAGCATATGGACTGTGATTGATTAGCACTTTCAGTGTTCCGAAGTCTGAGAATATCCAGAAGCATGGTGTGTCATGCTTCTTATTCAGAAGTGCAGTGTTCCAGGTAGACTGACTGGCAGGTCGTGCCTGAACTTTCTCCTAGAAAAAGGTAAGTCAAATGAATTCAGAGTAACTTGGAAACAATTAATAAATAATAGTGTACTAGTCGGTGTATTCAAAACAGAGATTTAGTTTAAATGAACAATAGAAGTGAAAGGTGATCCTTTATCAAGATCAATGACACTTATAGACCTGTCAGCAGGCTAATAAAAAGAAAAAAAGATATGTTTTTCTATTATCAGAAACAGGGTCATCATTACTGATCTCATGTATAATATCATAATAGTAGAACATTCTAAACTATCACATATTTTTATATCCTATATAAAAATTTCTTGAAAGATACATGTTAGAAATTCTATAACAAGAAGGACTAAATAATCTCAAAGATGTATATAATACATTAAAGGAATTGAATATATAATGTATTGTAGCTTGAGTTTTCCTGCCTGGCCCACGGTCAGGATAAATCTCTTTCACCTGCCAGTCCCACAGCCGCTCAGATGCAACCAAGTAAACACAGAGACTTATACTGCTTACAAACTGTATGGCCGTGGCAGGCTTCTTGCTAACTGTCCTTATATCTTAAATTAATCCATTTCTATAAATCTATACCTTGCCACATGGCTCGTGGCTTACTGGCATCTTTACATGCTGCTTGTCCTGGCGGTGGCTGGCTGGCAGTGACTCCCTTCGCCTTCCTGTTCTTTTTATTCTCTCTGTTAGTCCCGCCTATACTTCCTGCCTAGCCACTGGCCAATCAGTGTTTTATTAGCAACACATTTGCCATACAGAACATCCCACAGCAATGTATAATTAATATTTTTTCAAAATATAAAATACCAGGTCAAGATGTATGCACAGGAGAATATTAGATGTTATGGAAGAATTTACATTTTATATCTATGATCTCTTCATTGATATAGAAATCAAAAATCAAATGGCATTCTAACATACTCAGTGAAGTCAGCATTGTTCAGATGTCAAAAGCAATAACATCACAATAAAAAGGAACTACACATCAATATGTCTATGAATGAAATGCAAAAATCTTCAATAATGTACAAATATTTATTCTAGAAATGTAAAAATTATATTGATTGGGAAAAATGGACTTCTCTTTTCTAAAGTGACGTTTGTCTATGGAAAAACAGACCAAAAATTTCACAATATGGTCTTTAGTCTATTAAGGCAATATTTCAGGGTAAAAAATTAATGTAAAAATCAGAAAAACAAAGAAAACTAGACTCCTACTCACAACTCCAGGGAGGCTACCTAGAAAACAGGACCCCAAGAAAGACACAGAGATCGCCCAATGACATAGAAATGGATGAGATCTACATGAACAACCTGGACGTGAGTGGGGGTAATGAAGGGCAAGGGTCGAGTGAAAGAGAGCTTAGGGGAGCTGGAGATCCCAGGTGGATCAAGAACAGAGAGGGAGAACAAGGAATAAGAGACCATCATAAATGAAGAACACATGAGAATAGGAAGAAGCAAAGTGCTAGAGAGGTCCGCAGAAATCCACAAAGATACCTCCACAATAGACTACTGGCAATGGTGGAGAGAAAGCCCGAACTGACCTACTCTGGTGATAGGATGGCCAAACATCCTAATTGTCATGCTAGAAACCTCATCCAATGACTGAGGGAACCGGATGCAGTGATCCTTGGCCAGGCCCCAGGTGGAGCTCCAGGAATCCAATTGGCAAGAAAGAGGAGGGTTTGTATGAGCCAGAATTGTTGAGACCAAGATTGGAAAAAGCACAGGGACAATTAGCCAAACGAATGGAAACACATGAACTATGAACCAAGAGCTGAGGAACCCCCAACTGGATCAGGCCCTCTGGATAAGTGAGACAGTTGATTAGCTTGATCTGTTTGGGAGGCATCCAGGCAGTGGGACTGGGACCTGTCCTCAGTGCATGAGCTGGCTGTATGGAACCTGGGGCTTATACAGGGACACTTGGCTCAGCCTGGGAGGAGGGGACTGGACCTGCCTGGACTGAATCTACCAGGTTGAACTCAATCCCCAGGGGAGTCTTTGCCCTGGAGGAGATGGGAATGGGGGGGGGGTGCGGGAGGGAGGAGAACAAGGGAATCTGTGACTGATATGTAAAATTAAATTAAATTATAAATATCCCCAGTTATTATTCAATCATATATTTAAAAACATAGACAGAGACCTGAACAGAAACTTCATCAGAGAAAATATATGGGTGAAAAATAAACTTATGAAAGCAATTTTTGTATCATATAGCATTAGGGATTTGTAAACTAAAATGAGATGTCCTTATGCTGCAATTAGATTATGTAAAATCCAAAACTCTGTTCAAACATAACCTGCTTACAGAATTGTGAACCCTAAAGAAAATGCTTCATTATTGGGAGAAATGGAAATCAGCACAATAACTATAGAAGTCCGTTTTGGCACATCTTACAAACCAAATAAAAAATTTCATATTTACACCAATCAATATGAAACATCTACCAACACAAACACTACATATTTAAAGGTTAGGATGTGGTGGTATTGTGTTCCCCAAAATATTGTGCATGCTAATAACCTTATTTGGGGTCAGAGAAGAGAACAGCCACAATATTAAACATAGAGGATAGGCAGTGGTAGCACACGCCTTTAATCCTAGCATTCCAGAGGCAGAAATCCCTCTGGATCTCTCTGAGTTCAAGGCCACATTGGAAACAGCTAGGCATGGTTTCACATGCCTTTAATCCCAAGAAGTGAGCCTTTAATCCCAGGGAGTGATGGTAGAAGGCAGAAAGATATATAAGGCGTAAAGACCAGAAACTAGAAGTTTTTGGCCTGGTTAAGCTTTTAGGCTTTGAGCAGCACAATTCACCTGAGATTCTTTTGGATGAGGACTCAGAGGTTTCCAGTCTGAGGAAACAGGATCAGCTGAGGAACTGGTGATGTGAGGTAGCTGTGGTTTGTTCTGCTTCTCTGATCTTCCAGTTTCACCCCAATAAATGGCCTCAGGTTTGATTTTGTTAATAAGACCTTCTATGATTCCTGCTACATTAGGATAACTTTATTTATAATTGCTAAATATTGAATGCAACCAAGATGTACTGAAATATGTAAATGGATCAAATAACTATGATAATAAATATTATAGAACAGTATATGTAAAAATACATGATCTAGCATTCCTTAAATAGACTTGAAAGAGCCTTATGTGCACATTTGTAAGTGAAAAACAAAGCATCCAAAAAGGCTAAATAATACATGAACCTGACTATATGATATTAGGGAAAAAGCAAATCTACAGAGACAGAACAAAGATCAGTAGTTGTCATAGGTTAAGTAGAAAAGAAAGCTTGTACCCACTCATAGGAGAATACTAGTTGTGGAACAAGGATGACTGGACATCTACTCACAACACCAGGGATGCTACCTGGATAATAGGACCCCAAGAAAGACACGCGGATTGCCCAATGACAGAGAAATGGATGAGATCTACATGAACAATCTGGACGTGAGTGGGGGTAATGAGCGAGGGGCGAGAGAAAGAGAACTTGGGGAAGCAGGAGATCCCAACTGGATCAAGAACAGAGAGGGAACATAAGGAATGTTCATGATAAATGAAGACCACATGAGAATAGGAAGAAGCAAAGAGCTGGAGAGGCCCACAGAAATCCACAAAGATGCCCCCACAATAAACTGCTGGCAATAGTCGAGAAATAGCCTGATTTGACCTACCCTGGTGATAAGATGGCCAAACACCCTAATTGTCGTGCTAGAAACCCCATCCAGTGACAGAGGGAACTAGATGCAGATATCCACGGTCAGGCCCTGGGTGGAGCTCCGGGAGTCCAATTGGCAAGAAGGAGGAGGGTTTATGTGAGCAAGAGTTGTTGGGACCAGGGATGGATGGAATACAGGGACAAATGGCCAAACGAATAGAAACACATGAACTGTGAACCAATGGCTGAGGGGCCCCCAACAGGATCAGGCCCTTTGAATGGGTGAGACAGTTGATTGGCTTGATCTGTTTAAGAGGCATACAGGCAGTTGGACCGGGCCCTGTGCTCAGTACATGAATTGACTGTATGAAACCTGGGGCTTAGTAGAGACCCTTGGCTCAGCCTGGGAGGAGGGTACTAGACCTGCCTGGGCTGAGACCACCAGGTTGATCTCAATCCTTGGGGGGGTCTTTGCCCTGGAGGAGATGGAAATGGGGGGGGGGACAGGGGGAGGGGGGGCGGGGCGGGAGGAGGGAGAACGGGGGAATCTATGGCTGATATGTAAAGTTGAAGTATATTGTAAAATAAAATAAAATAAATTCCAAAAAAAAAAGAAAGTGTATTCAAAACTACACTAAAAAAAAAAAAAAAAAAAAAGCACAATACATTTTTTGATGTATTTGCATTATTCTGTATGATACTAAAACCATAGATACAATATATTATGCATTTTGAATAACTGGTGAGGTATAGTTCAAAGAGTAAATTCTGGTATAAACTATAAAATTTGATGAATAATAATTTATAAGTAATGATATGCTGATGGTAACAATATACTACAGAAATGTTAGAAACTATTAAGAAGGTTAGCTGTTTGTGCAGGCACAGTAGGGTTGCATGCAATATAGCAGAATTTTTGCTTATCTTTTCTACAAACCTAAAACTGCTCTAAAATAGTCTTTTAATATTTTGAATTAAGATAGAATTGCATCACTTCCTCCCCTCTATATGTATGCATAAAAACATAAATAAAACCTGTTTAGTCTGTTTTGTTGGTGTGTATATGTTTTCATGGATGACCACTCTGCACTGGACAACCAATAAGTGGGTTCACCACTGGGAGAAGCAAACTATCCTGTAATAAAATTAGATTTCATTTAAAAAAATTGTTGCATTTTCCATCTAAAAAATTCAGACAATAAAACCTACCTCAAAGGTTGTTGTGAAAAAATTTATTTTGTGTTGTGTTGCATTGCATTAGAGATACAATTCAAGAGAAATCATCTATGTGAGGTAATGTTACAGTGAGTTAAATCTGTAGAGAAATACAAATATTACCATGGGACTAGAGTGAAGAATATATGCAAAACAAAATGAGATATCAAAACTAGAAATGCAGTAATCAAATTCATGGATGTTGTGCTTTATTCTAGTGGTAATAAGTTGTCTTTGGAAGTCTACAAATTGGAGTGGAGGGTCACCAAAATGGCTCAGGAAGAATAACCAGAGACATTAGGATTGTTACTGAAGTAACTGCTGTATGATAATTGCATAATCTTTCTGTATGCTGTGAATATGTGTTGCTCCCTTTGGCTAATAAGTAAAGCTGCATTGGCCTATGGCAGGGCAGGATGGAGCCAGGTGGGAAAATCCAAGAGAGATAGTGAGAGGAAAAAGGAGAGTAAGGGGAAATGCCAAACAGCCATTCAAGGAGCAACATGTAAAAGCCACAAAATATGTGGTGATACATAGATTAATAGATATGGGTTGAGTTAAGTTATAAGAGCTAGCTAGAAAGAAGTCTGAGCCATAGGCCATACAGTTTGTAAGTAATATAAGCCTCTGTGTGTTTACTTGGGACCAAGTGGCTGTGAGATGCAGGTGGGAGAGATTCGTCCAACCACGGGGCCAGGCAGGACCAGAGAAACTTCTGGCTACATGATATCAATATAGAAATGGAAATATTATATAGAAATAATCAGACATGCCTGTAGACCAATTGATGTCATACTTAGGAGGATAATTGGAGTATTACTGAAGTTTGCACCCTTCATGGCTAGGAAGAGGTGATTCATGCCTTTATATAAGAATGCTAGTAGTTGCTAGAATACTAAGGTACAACAGAAATGATGCTAATAATAGCTTGCATTATATCCTTGTTAACAGGAATGAGAAAACTCATTTTGAAGATTGTTTAAAACTCAGATTTATCTTAATTACCATGCTATTAAAAGTCTATATACATATCTAGCCCATGAATTAAATGAGCCACATTGCCATACTGTTGTATGCTATTGGATTTTAATTTAATGTTTCCAGCTTTAGCAAAAGGTGAACCTAAATCATTACATATTTGCATATGCTTTGCATGTGTAACTGGCCCGTAATGTAAATATTAGCTTAGAGTTCAAGGAATTATAGCCAATTGATAATTAGTTACTTCCAGTCAGTATCTAAAATTGTGACTTTTATGTCCTTTGTGGTTATTTGAAATATTTGATGGATTGTATTTTAAAACTGTCAATTTTCACTGTTAAATTCTGTTTGTAGTTTGCATTTAGTTTGCATATCAATTGAACTTTAAAGTAAGAATTATTTCTTGATGTGGCCAGATGGTGTCTGGGTGATGCTAGAATATCATTTGAAAACAATGAAAGATTTCTACACTGTTAAGGAAAGTATAAATTGAACTAAAGCTTATTAAAGCCTTTCAGTAATAAAGGAAGACATTGATAACAACTTTTAATCTACAGTTTAATTTGTGACTAAAATACTGTGCATATAAACAAGAATCAAGCTCTGAGATGATTTTGGATTTGTGAAGAGAGACTTTTAAGATTACTGATGTTTGTTATATGGAAAATTAGGTAAAGGTTCTTAGGATAAAGGTGAATCCTAATTAATTATCATATGTTATTAAGTACTCCATCATGATAGCTTGAAATATATGATTAGTAGAGTATATAAACACATGTATATGCAAGTAATTTTGTATAACTAACAAGAAAATTCTACTTTAAGAGTTTCCTCATATAAGAAAGATCACGTGATCTTTATGTGTCTAGTTTATTTCACTTAACATAATACTCTCCAGAATTATAAGTATTTGAGGAGACAAAATGTTTAGTGTTTGTTGTCTACATTCAATACATAATTATGATTTCACTTTGTACCCATAATTATAAAACTAGGTTTATATATCAATCTACAATTAAATGCTTATAAAGGAATCTCAGAAACAATAACTTCCAAAGATTGTTGTAGATTATATAGAAATGTATTAGAAAGAAATTATCAAGTTAAAATGAAGACTTACTTTTACTGTTCCTTTGAGAAAAAAAATAATTGCATATAGTAGGGACAGCCATTTTGAAGTCAATATTGTTAGTCTTCTGCTGAGAATTCTATGATAAGTTAATCATCTCAAGAAAAATCTTTTATAGCTGATACATTAGTGTGCTAAATTGTTCCTAAAATGTATTTAAATGTTGAGTGCTGTAAGTCAATACTGCTAGGTACCTTTAATGTATCTTATCTGGCATATAATTGTAAGGAGTCCAAAAATGTGGTGGTATTGTGTTCCCTGAAATATTGTGCACTCTAATAAACTTATCTGGGGTCAGAGACAGAACAGCCACAATATTAAACATAGAGGTTAGGCAGTGGTAGCACACGCCTTTAATCCTAGCATTCCAGAGACAGAGATCTACCTGGATCTCTGTGTGTTCAAGGATACAGCCAAGCATGGTGACTCATGCCTTTAATCCCAGGGAGTGATGGCAGAAAGCAGAAAGGTATATAAGGCGTGAAGACCAGAAACTAGAAGCATTTGGCTGGTTAAGCTTTTAGGCTTCTAGCAGCAGTTTAGCTGAGATCCATTCGGATATGAGGACTCATAGGCTTCCAGTCTGCGGAAACAGGATCAGCTGAGGAACTGGCAAGGTGAGGAAGCTGTGACTTGTTCTGCTTCTCTGATCTTCCAGCATTCACCCCAATAACTGGCCTCAGGTTTGATTTTATTAATAAGTACCTTTAAGATTCATGCTACACAAAAACATTCCTTTTCTTTGACTTTCAAATATAATATAAATTTCTAGGCTTCTTTTTATCCTTGTACAACTCTAGTGACTGCGTTTTATGGCTGCCTTCAACAGAAACACTGAGGGCAGGTGTATTCATTATTTAGGAGTTTTTTTTTTTAATTGCAATATTCACTTAAGTGTGGTAAGAGCCTATTTGGAAGTGTACTTTGCTACCTTATGCTCTCAGTATACTTCCTAACAGCTTTAAATCAACCATCACACTTGAATTCAGAAGATAGATCTCAAATAGCTCACCATTTCTTTCTTTCAACCTCTAATTCAGTTGGATTTCATTTTACAATTTTATGTAAAATATATGCATTCAGAGAATGAGAGAAAATGGTTTCCTAAAGCACATATTTGAGTGATAGCATTACTACTATTAATATTTTGATAAATTAGATGTTAGTCTTCTGAAAACACCTCTTCTTACTCCATTTTTGTTATAACATGAGAAGAAATAAAAATGAGAGGGCAGAGAGGAAAAACTAGATATTAGTATTTTGTTATTGTAAGTAGGATCAATATGAGTGCTGTCCATAATAATATTTGTGTAGCCCATAATAAATTGTAAAAAAAGATAATGATATTTTATAACATATGTTAAAGAATATTTTTGAGCACTGTCCAAAATGGGAAGACTACTGTAACAGAATGATTTTTAAATACATTTTAAAGGGCTAATATCCACATAGTTTAACTTTATCTTGGAATTGCTCAAAGATGGTTTTTAATTTTACCAACTTGAGAAGCAAAAAGTAGACAACTATTTTAGTGTGTAACATTTTACCTAATGACATGTCTATCACAAGTAGAATGTATAATATTTGAGAGTTATTATTTAAGATATCTAAAATACATGAAAATATTTCAACTTGCAGAAAATGCCTTAAATTCCTGGTAATATTAAACAATATTGATATTTGCTATTAAAATGGAAAGCAGGCTGGTATTTTAACATGATACTTATTCTTAATTAACAAAGATTTCAAAATGCAGTTATAAGCATTCCTTTTATTGAATAATTATTTTCTTTAATAATTTGAATCTTAGGTGATATGTATTCTGCCTTATTAACTCACCTATTAAATCTGTTTAAGAAAGTTACATAATAGAAATGATGTGAACATAGGGAGATTTCTTTCAGATATTAAACATTGTAAAATCCTACTGATACTATTGATGGCCCACAATGTTAGTACCGTATAATAAAACAATTATAAAATGCTAATAAGAATGAATGAAGATGCTTTAGAAAATCTTCCTAGTGCGTTAATGTAACTACTTTATTGAACACTGTCTCTTTTAGGTCTGGATCTGCCATTTATGATGATGCCTCATCCCCTACTTCCAGTCAGCTTACCTCCTGCATCAGTTGCCATGGCAATGAATCAGATGAATCATCTCAATACTATTGCCAACATGGCTGCTGCAGCTCAGATTCACAGTCCACTCTCCAGAGCTGGTGCCTCTGTTATAAAGGTAGGAATCACTATTCTGAAGAAGACAAAGATATTAATTACATAAAAGCTTTGATAAATATCAGCAGTACCACTAAATTGTCAGTAAAAACATAGAGATCATTGACTCCATTACTGTGCAGTGTTTTCTATCTGGTTTCTTACTAGGCCTGCCAGGATTTGTTATTGTTTGGGTTTATTTTCTTGCTACTGCCACAGATCTCTCTTTTATTCAAGTCTTGTGTCTTGAATTCAAATGCACAGTGTATAGGATGTGCAGCCAAACTAATCACAGAATGGAGGGTTATGTAAAATACATTCTTATTTGTGGGATGATGCAATGCAAACATGGTACTTTTTCTGAAGTTTGAGAGAAAATTGTAAGGTATTCTTCACTATACAGTATTTATAATCAGAAATGCTTTGGTGCCAATTCTAGTTTGCCACTGATTGATTGAATGACCTGTATTATGATACTTCACTCTCCTAAATGTATTTCTTCAATTGTAAAATGAAAATCACAGTAACTTTCCTATTTATCCATTGGCTAACTAGAAATAATATGAACAAAATATTTGTTAAAAATCAGTAGAGCCTGGCTGGGGAAATGGCTCATTTGATAAAGTGCTACCACCCAAGCATGAAGACCTGAGTTCAGATTACCAATACCACATAAAAAAGACAGCCATTGTCATGTACTTCTCTAACCTGAGAACTAAAAGGGTAGAGACAGCCATATCTATGGAGCACGGTATCCAATCATTCTAGCCTGTCAGTGAGCACCAGGTTTTGTGAGAGACTCTCTCACAATGTAACGGGGAAAAGAAATAGTGAAAGACAACTGATGACAACCCCTGAGCTACATAGGCAAATACATGTGCAGGTACACGTGCATGCACATGTACAAATGCGTATACAATTGTGCAAGAAGAATACATATATATACACATAAAATGAAAAACCCAGCAAACATTAAAAATATTTATAATAATTTGTCAAACAGTCAAAATCACATTGTCATAATTTTTCAAAAGTTTATGGCAGTTAGGTGATGAAAAACAAATTATATGTTATAATTACTACTGTTTCCTATTATTTTGACTCATGCATTGTTTTTCTGTTTCAAATAGCAAATGAACTATACTTTCCAATATATATTTTCTTTTCATGAGGGAATGATAAAGAGTATATAGGATGGTAGGAGAAGAGTCAGTCAAGCCCATTAATTAGTCCCTTCTTCCCTTTATTTATTGGACAGATATTTTCATATATAATGGACAGTAAAGGAAAGGGATACGATATACTTTCTAACTTCTAAGAGCTTACAAGCTAAATATGAGGTAAATGAGTACTCAATTTAACTTGTACTAAGAAGACAAACTAATGGATAATATATGTAAATCAACAAATATTAGGGGAATTCAGAGGAGAGATAGATGAGCTCAAGCTTGAAAAAGAAGTGATATGATGTCAGGAAATGCATTACAGTTGATGGACTTCAACTTGAAAAGTGATCATTTTTATAAAGTCTCATATATTTCAGTGGTTAAGTGAAAGTCTATTTACTGTATATAGCTCTTAATATGTTGATTGTCCTATTTGAATATCTTCACGGTGTTAACTGAGAATTACAGTTGCTTTTGTGAACAAATTGTCCAAAGATGTTACTTAACTGATGGAATACATTTCTCATTATTTTGAAACTGGATAGCTACTAAAGAAACAACCTCACAAAATGTTGGGAAATTCTATTAAAAAACAGAAAGTTAATAATATGATACCTAACTGTAAGAAGGTACTTTTTGAACCTTCATCTTTATTTTAAAAGAAATTGCTTCAAAAGAGCTTTTTTGTGAAGCACAGTCTCAAAGTTCAATCTATTAAATTGTAGGCATTGGGCAAGGATACATATTGAGAAGTTTTATTATAATAATTCTTGAGGGATATAGAAACTATTAGAATAAAACCACATTTTAATCTACATTCATAGAATACTTTCTGCTAGAAGTTTAACAAAGGATACTTAAATACATGTTGCTCAGTGTTTTACAAATTAAATTCATCATTTGTCCAAACTATATATAAAATCACAAATTTTAACATGTAGTATTCAGAAATAAATGTTCTAAGTATGACATGTGGCTTCTTTATGACAAATTTACTTTATTTTAGGTTATGTCCCAGTGGCTTGCTTCATAAAGACCTGTTGATTTATTAACTAATAGAATCAATTTAAAACACAAGTAGATATCAAAATTTGATATACAAAATGATGGACTAAGACAAGTTTCAAAAATTCAGTGTGTTAAATTTTATGCAGTTCATGAAAATTCACAAAATCCTTGCCAAAGTAAGTAGATATACTAATTTCCAGTTTATTCCAAACTCTATGTTTACAATTTTCCTGACAGTTAATATGCTGTAGTTGTCTCCAATTTTCAGGTTTCTTAAAATGAATGCACATATGCATGTAATAATGTTTTATGAAAAGGGAAAGCATAAATTTTATAGTGATGAGGTTGTGTATGGAAGTACTGGAGAGGATGAAGGCAAGGGAGAAATATTGTAATAATTTTATAATCTTAAGAGCAGAGCATTGAAAGTTATGGGGTGGAGACAAGTGTGACTGAGTGCGTCTTTCCAGAATACACACACACATACACACACACACACACACACACACACACACACACACACACACATATATATATATAATTTTCATATTGGTACACTATGTTTGGTTGTTTGAATGCTCATAGATGCAGTTGAACCTGACATTTAGTGTACTTATTTATGAATGTCCCATGTGCTTAGTCAAATTATGTTGAATATTATATACAAATAAAAAAGCTCTGATTACTATCATTGATTTACAAATTCAGCTTTCTAGCTCTCATATTCAAACTACTATTCAATAGTGTACCTGGAAATCATCTCTCAAAAACAAAACCAATTCTACTGATTTTACACACACACACACACACACACACACACACACACACACACACACACCAAAAAAAACCCAACACTCAACATATAAATGAATAAATAAATGGTTAAAAAAGAAACACATCAACCTGTGTATTTCAATTAGCCTTGTGATTGTTCAGAAAGGAGA
This sequence comes from Peromyscus attwateri, assembly GCA_902168425.1. Classification (NCBI taxonomy): domain Eukaryota; kingdom Metazoa; phylum Chordata; class Mammalia; order Rodentia; family Cricetidae; genus Peromyscus; species Peromyscus attwateri. The sequence goes on from CABHPP010106862.1 coordinate 44,410, forward strand.
GTCTGCTGAGAATTATTATTGCTTTTTTTGTTGTCAGTTTGAATACATAGTAAACATAATGTAATAAATTGTTAATGTGTGCAAATGATTGCATATTTCTGCCTTGTAGTATTCTTCTTGGGGACCTGTGAACTGTAGTTGGAATTTTCTCTGAGCCACCAACCAGCCCCCAAATAAAGACACTGAGACTTATTATTAATTATAAATGGTCGACCTTAGTTTCAGCTTGTACCACTAGCTCTTATAATTTAACATGTTTTTAATCATCTAGGTTTTGCCTTGAGGAGTTTTACCTTTCATTCTATATGCCCTACTTTCCTGCTTCCTCTGTGTCTGGCTGGCTGGTATCCTCTGTGTCTCCCTGGTATCTCTTTCTTTTTCTCCCTGGGCCTAAATTCCTCCTCCTATCCACTCTTTGCCTGGACATCCTGCCTATATATCCTCCCCCAGTATTAGCCATCATGTCACAGCAACTGTCACTTGTTCTCAGGAGCATAGCCAGCTATGAGTGTCTGCAATATACCACTCACTGAAAAAAGTAATTGGTTCCCATAACTGATTGAAACTGACAACAATAGGAATTTGTGGACATAAATTCAAATGTCTAGAAGGAAATTTGACAGACATATAACCTGAATTTAAAAGCAGTTCCTTCTTCATGGGTACCTATGACTACCCGACTCACAAGCGTTTGTTCTAGCTTACAGTTCTAGATTGAGTTCTGTCCTGTGAAATGGACTATGAATCCAATTGGAAAGGTTTACCTAAAATTCATGAAAGTCCTACTATTGTTATACCAACATGCACATCTTATCTGGCATTTTAACAGTGTATCACAGCGTTTGAATTACAACTATTAACAATAATTATACAACAATTACATGGAAGAAATCTCCCCGTACTTTGAAGATTAGGCAGCAGGGAGGAAGCTTGATATCCATGTCCTATATCCAAAGGATATTTCATGTTGAACATTAGTCCCTTACATTCTAATACTATTATGAATCCAACAGCAGTGACAATAACCTCAACTCTTCCCTGGGCCAATAGTTTTTTTTTAAATATTTCTTTTAATTGTTTTAGAATTTCATACATATATAGTGTGTGTTGATCATATCCACCTTCCATTTCTCTAACTCCTCCAAGACTACGTTAACCGTATCCTCTTCCAACTTCATGTGCTCCTATTTTTTAGTATACTGAGTCTGATTAGTTTTTATATATTTGCATGAGAGTAGGACTGTACTACAGCATGGACAACCTACCAGAGACCACATCCATAAAGAAAATTGGCTCTTCTTCCCTCAGCAGCCATTAGTTCCCATTACCTTTGTAGCTAGGCATTGGGTCTTCAAAAATTTCTCCCCTCCATGATGAAACTTTGATATTCTCTATTTTATGAAGACAACTATCACTGCTGTGAATTCATGAGGGAACAGCCCTGTCATTCAGAAGATGCTGTTATTCAGCAGTCTTCTCCAACTTCTGGCTCTTTCAGTCTTTCTGCCCCATCTTCAGTTATGTTTCCTGAGTCTTTGGGGGTGATGTTTGTAAAACATAAGTTGCATTTTGACTGAGCATCCCAAAGACACATATTTTCTGCACTTTGACCAGTTACGAGTCTCAGTATTAACCACTATCTACTTCAAGAAGACACATCTCTGCTAAGGACTGGGAGCTATACTAATTTATGGATGCAAAGATAAATGTTTAGAAAACAGTCTGGTAGTCTATTCATTGAGCAAAATAAGAGTTATTCTTAAGGATGTGATTCATCCCTGGTTTAATTTAACACCTCAGTGGATTCTGGAAGTGCCTTTTCTCACCCACATGGAATACATTATCTCAAACCCCTCAAGCTTCTGATTCTACTGTTCTGCCAGATGCTTTTCCAAATTTGTAATACACTTAAGTTAAAATTTTATTTTCCATGAAATAAAACTGTAGCTGAAATTTTCCTGTGCCCCAGCCTGCTGGTGGTCCAGACAAATCTCTCCCACTCGCATCCCCCAAGTAAACACACAGAGGCTTATATTAATTAAAACTGCTCGGCTATTAGCTCAGGCTTACTGCTGGCTAGCTCTTATACTTAAACTCAGCCCATTTCTGTTAATCTGTATGTCACCATGTGTTCTGTGGCTTTATCTGTGTGCCATTACATGCTGCTCCCTGCATGGCAGGCTGGCGTCTCCTGACTCAGCCTTCCTCTTCCCAGAATTCTTCTTGTCTACTTATCCCACCTATACTTCCTGCCTGGCTACTGGCCAATCAGTGTTTTATTAAGGCAGTGTACAAAAGCATTATCCCACAGCATAAAACTTTTCACAGGAGATATGGGCAAGCCTTAGGAAGGGTGGCCACTATCCAATCCAAGTAGATTCCCATTGATACGAGGGATAAGCAACTAAGGAGCTACTAAATAAACATATCAACATGGTCTAATAAAGCATGAAAGCACTCCATGACTTGTATGAATTGCTCATTAAAAGAACAGTATTATGTATAGCAGTGTGAATGGCAGAGCTTATCATATTAAGCTCTCTATAATCTGTAATTATATTTCATGAGCCATCCAGCTTCCTTATCCT